>JAXDDX010000271.1:117500-367500 GCA_034670405.1 Hoplostethus atlanticus
CTTACACGTTAGAGGATATCACCACTTTGATAGCTAGCTACCTTTGAACCGTCTGACACCTGCACACGTAAACAACTCCAGACAAGATTCAGCAGCATGGACAGCGCCAGGGGTCTTGTCCAGATTGGTGAACCGTTCTCAAATGTATTTTACAACTCTGTTATGGAGCCTGGGGTTAGACTTTTTTTCAACACTATTTACACGTTCAGACGCTACTAAGGACATAACTATCAACGTGGAGATATTTTCAAACACTAAAATATAAAATAGCAGCATGTAGCATTGCTGTTTTCATTTAGGTGTAGTGTGCATGTAGGTTTCAGGTAGTGTTGATTTAAGAGTGTAAATGATGCCTGCGCCTACACTTGATTTATTATGTAGCAGGTTGGAGTTTTAGTTAGGTAAACATTTCTCAGAGACAGCTGCTCTGGTGGAAGAAATAATTATTGGATCAGTTAAACCTCAATGGGCGGAGCCAAAGACCCAGAGAAAGAGGCAAAGGAGAGGAAGTAGCTAATATTATGAAACCTAGCGCTCTGCTAGTAACTGAAAAAATGAAATCTTGCCATACTAAGTTATCTGGGTTAGCTAGTTAGTTTAGCTAGCCCTCAAACTAGCCATACTAGCATATAGCTAGCTAGGTAAGCTAGTTAGCTAGCCTGCTGACCTTGCAAAACCATGAATGCCATCATCATGAATCAATCATGAATCATTGAAAAAAGTAATTGGCATTTATACTTTTATCCATATTTATTATGACCACAGTTCCTACTTTCCTTTTCAAGTGTGCCAGTTAGCTGACTTGCACTCCATTCCCTCCTTATTTGGCTCCGCCCACTGAAGTTTAACTCATCCAATGAGATTATCCCTGCCTCCCAGAACTGTTTGTATAACTAAAACTCCAGTCTGCTACAAAATAAGTTGACACCGTTTACACTCTGAGTTATACTCTTATGTGAAACCTGCATGTATGCTACAGCTAAACAAAAGACTTTACACGCCTTTGTCTGTCTCCATTTTAAGCTAATATAATTTCTTGTGTAATCTTTGGTCAAATCTTACAGGTCTTGGTCTGACTCGAGGTAGGCGTTGAGGTTACTGGTTCTCTAGGCTTTATTATTGATTAATTGATTGTCAGTCATGGAACAAAGCGTGTCTGTGTGTGTTTATGTGTGTGTGTGTGTGTGTGTGTGTGTGTGTGCAACTGTGTACACAGGTGAGGACAGTTAATTGTTTAACTAGGCAACCATCAGTCAATAAGTAAACCGCTCTGGAGATTGGGACTAATGTGGATCATTGTGGAGGTTGAATACTCGCAGAAAAAGAGAAAGACTAAAAAGAGAAGGAAGTAGAGCAAAGCAGAGAGAGAATGAGAATAGATAAATCAACTCACATTAGAAAGCAACTCTCGGTGCTGCATGCAGATTTGTAATATCCCAAATCTGTGTATTTTTACCACCCAGTGATTCTCTTATCAAAATCTTTAGTCAGATATCCTGAGGCTCAGGTACCACAAGACTGAGTTAAAATAAGGAGTCCTCAGGGCACCACTGTGGACCTATCACATATTTCATTGAAACATGGCCATTGGCTTACACCCCCCTCAGCACTCGGCTAGTCTGTCTGTCTGTGTCTTCATCTCCATCCTGCCTCTTTCTCCTAAAGACAGACTTTGAAAGCAAAAATAGCTTGAGAGCAGAACGACGTGAGAAGTGTCAGATACATAAATAAACCGGGTCTTTGAGCTTCCTCTTAGATCAACTGACATTTCAGTGCATGCTGGGTATTAATAATTGTTCCTCATGAGACAAAGATTGTATGCGTGGGAGTGCATAAATGTGTGTGTGTGCATGTATGTGCATATGTGTACCTATGTGTGCATGTCTGTGCATATTTGTGTGTGCATGCTTGTGTGTGTGTGTGTGTGTGTGTGAGAGAGAGAGAGAAAGAGAAGAGAGAGAGAAGAGAGATGGTTGGTTGTTATTCTAGTGAAACTGTACCCTCAGGCATAGCTGACACAAGTTTTACAGTTTTACTCTGACGGCACTTCACCTGACATCCTGACATGGTCATAACCGAGTACACTCTCTCTCTCTCTCTCTCTCTCTCTCTCTCTCTCTCTCTCTCTCTCTTTCACTCACTTGCTCACTCCCTGCTTCATGTCTATTTCTTTCTCTGCCTTAATGTCTGTGTATCTCTTTGTTAATCTGTTAATCAGCCTGGCTAGTCAGAAAATGGTCATTAAATGAAGAATCAATTTAAGTACATTTCTTAATGTTTTATGTGTGATATCATCACCGGCATGCTGACGGTGTTACGTGATGGAAGATAGTGCTCTGTGGTTGAGCGTAGAGTCAAATCAGCAGAGGGTCCCTCAGAATGATCAAAGCCTTCAAGGAAGGGGGGGGATTAAAGGAGGTCAGGCGGGAGGAGGTTAAAGGCTACGAAGGAGGAGGAACAGGGAGGAGGTGAGGGGAGGAAGGCGAAAAAGGTGACCCAGATAAAGCTGTCCTTTCAAGGTAATTTCTCTCTCACTTTCATCCATCCTGAGCTTTCCATCCTCCCATTCCTGGCCACTCACGTTTTCCTCCTTGGTGATTGTGCAAAGGTGGGGGGGGCACTGGTAATTATGTGGTCCTGTCAAACCTAGGAGTCTCAGCAGGACTCCGGGTCACCTGTGATTCTGATTGAGGTCTTGCACACGCACACATACATAAACGTATATATGGGCAAGCAGCAGACGAAGGGCTCGGCGGTGGGTGACGTTTCATTAGGCTTCTGATGCGGTCGTTCATCATGTGACACGGGGGTCACATACAGCAGCCGGCATGTATTTGTGTTTGCCTATATGTGTCTCTGTGGGCATGTGTGTGTGTGTGTGTGTGTGTTTGCGTGTGTGTAGTTGTAGGTGCATGAAATGGTGCATGCCTGTGTTTTCCTGACTTGTGATATGTTAGTCTTGGTTCAATACAGGCTTGTCTGCGTCCCTCACACTTCAAAGGGGCGGAGCCAGAACAAACTTTCAGATGACCCAGTGACAACAGTTTACTGATTGCTAAGGAGACACTCGTCTTCCTCAATCAATCCCATGAGTGACTCCAGCTGCTTTCACACACACACACACACACACACACACACACACACACACACACACACACACACACACACACACACACACACACAATATCATGGGATATAGGACATAGAATCTGATATTTCCCCGTTTTGGTAGCAGTTGTAACATCAGATCTGTGCCGTGAATGGCTGAAAAAGAAAAAGCCCAAAAGTAACTAGGAAATCTGATTTATATGGTTTGTGAGAGCCTCACACCAAATACCAAGGGCTTCATTAAAAAATGCCTCTCCACAAATGTATTGTAATATATGCACACCTCAGACGGATGTTAGGTGTGTTCCATAAATTACCCCCTCCTTGGTAAGCTAATATATGAATGGACTGTGTGTGGATGTCCCTTTGCGGGTTGTGTGAGATGGCGATAGGATGTTCTGCTCCCAGGTACCAAAAACACACACAGATCAAAGCACGCTCCGGCCTCAGTTCAGTAACCTTTATGATAGTATAGTTCTCTGGCTCAGTCAGTCAGATGTACCCGTGCATGGATGACAACTGTGAGAGAGTAATGTCACACACACACAAGCACATACACACATTCAGTACATCCCTCAATATCTGCATGGGCATCAGCTGGGTATGGCAAGGTGTGGCATTCGACATACCTTATCCTAAAGTTCAAATTTGACCTAGAAATTTTTATCATTATAATGGAGATGAAAGACAAGCAAAAATCCTCAGAAGTTTATTTGGAGGCCATATCTAAAAAAAAGCGTTCAGGACCATGCGTGAGATAGTTTAGCGACCTACTTCTAATAATTCATCACACTGACGTAATAACAATATCTTGTCAGTGCTTAGTCGTTGCTCTACTTGTCTTCAAATGTTTTGGAGGCAAATACAGATACTTTAAATTGCCATTGCTCAGGCTCCACCTAGTGGCCAACAATTATCATCACCACAAACTATGTCTTGGGGGGGGGGGGGGGGGCTCGTAATGAATGTGATACTAATTTAGTAAAAACAATTTTAAATGGATTTAAAAAACATTGATTTGAACCATGAGGTGAACCTTTTTCTTAGGACAGTTATTTATTGAGGCACTTGACACAAGCCATGGAATGTATAAATCAAACACAACAAATCGTCACTTAAGGTATTTTTCACATTCTTGCATCTGTAAACATGTTAAAGATAATACATTCTGACAGTTAATTCACATTGTATTGTGTCCCCCTTGGAAAGACGTGGGAAAAATATCAACATCACCTTGCCTACGGTGGTCTATAGTATACGACAACTATACAAAGTGTACAAAACAGCAGATGAGCCAATTACAAAACTATTACCCAACCCCCATGAACCCATCCTCCTGCTTGAAGACTACAGATCTGACAGGACTGGATCAGCAGTATCGCAACATGTAGACAAACTGTGCATGTGCTGTCGTGTTACCTTCAATACATCTTCAATACATCTATCCAATCATTTCACACCAGTAAGCAGATTGTGGGTCAGGCATCTAACTCTAGTTAGCAGCACAAGAACAGACTTTACACTCCTCTTGACGGCAGAAAAATGAACATTATTCAACTTCAGCTAAATATATAAATACATAATATATATTTCTTAGCAGGCAGTCCAGAGGTCACTCACTAGGATATTAACATTGGTGTATTTTTTGGGTGATGATCATCATTTTCATTTAAAACTAATGGAATAATGATGTGAAATAAGGGGAACCTTGTGTGTGAGATTGCTTTTTTTTTTGCCCCTAAAAATGTCTTTGTACATACCTGCTACATGGAAACAAAATTTGAGTCTGAGGTGTGTTGACAAAAGTGATTTTGGCATGGGTTTGGCTCACATAGGGTGACAAAGTGGTCGCTGTTGGTTGGCACCACTGTTGAGAGTACCTAAAGGCATAACGTCAGTGGAGTTGGGCTAAGGCTGCTGTTGGGCTACAGGTCAGTATTCATGACTACTATTGGATGCAGGATGAGGTTTGAATGCGGCCGCTACAGTTCAGGTTCCTAAACCCTTTTGTTCTCTAGTGGACTAAACTGAACCTCCGACCTGGACTGTAAAGCTGGTTCTGGGATCAGTAAGTTCTGGGATCAATAAGGCTATGGTTAAGGGGTTGTGATTTGGACACAGTAAGCTGATGCTCGAGCTACAGTAGACCAAGAGCCATCTCTCGCCCATAGAGCATGATACATGTTGGCTATTCTGTGGCTATCATTCTCTATGGACTTGCTTCTGCTTGGTGGTGAGACTGTGGCTGCATTTACACAGGAACAATACACAGATATTTGAACCTTTTATGCTCCGTATCACATCTTTTTAGGGCTGAACGGGGAAAAATCTGATGCCATGTGGTTTCTCCCTGCTAGGACAGACATGGAAGTGTCGAATCTGTGCCACAAAGAGTTCAAAATCCCAACTTTGTGCCTGTGCAAATCCAACCTATGGTATTAGCCTGTCCCATTGTGGGGGCTCAGGCTCTCCCAGGGGCAGATGATCTCCTTGGTACCCCCTCCTCCTCTGGAGCCTGGCCCGCTCTCCTCCTCCTCATCCTCAGAGTCTATGGGGTAGATGCGGCACTCTGGAGGAATATCCACCTTGATCTGGAAAAAACTGGGAGAGAGGGGTAAGGTAGCAGAAATGAGATGGTCCTGACACTACTGTGACACTGCTGCTCTGTTTATAGTGATTGTTAAAATGAGTGTGGAGATCTCCTTCTAGCTTCTGCAGAAATGTTTGTGTGTGCATGTGTATGTGGGTGTGTATGTCTCTGAGTAAGAACTTAGTTAGAAGTAATTTTACATTTCTTAGTGTATTTTTAGGCCCACACTCACTTGGCAATCCGTCTGGGTGGAGCCTGACTGGGCTGGTCCGTGCTGATTGGCTGAATACGGCTACTTGTCCCGGGTGGGGCAGTACATTTAGGCGACAGGCTGGCAAATACGGTGGAGGGGGTGCAGCCCCGCCTCAGCAGACGACCCAGTGAGAGAGCCATGCGGGACTTAGACGCACCTCCCACGGCAGGGGCCCTGGCCTCAGCGTTCCCCTTGCCGTCTTCCCCTGCCTCCCCTCGCCGCTCAGAGGCCGAGGTGCTGTCTATGGCCACACTGATTGGGGAGGGACAGGTCGGCGTGTGGGCGAAGAAAGGAAGGTGGGGCGAGGCGTTGGCAGAGGGGGGGTCACTGATGCCAGAGTACACAGCCAGGTGGGGGACAGGAGCGGTGAAGCGACACAGCTGTGAGGTCAAAGGGCAACAAACACAAGTCAGAGGGAATCAAACAAAAGGGTTTCGCTCCAAAATGACGTTTTCAGCAGATGATTCTATCCAAAAGTAACTTGTTACTGATCATTTGCTTTACCTTCATGCCAGTAATCATTCTGTAGGAGTAGGTGTCATTCTTTCCAAATGATAGACATCACGTTTTGTAATTATACTCTTCAAATACAAACTGTATTTAGATCAGATAATAATAATCCTCCAAATGTGCTGCCTCTATACACACCTGACTGTCAACAGGAAATCATATCTCAGCATTATGAGAGCATGGCACATAATCGAATCTAGTCAGATACATCCAATGTTAAAACTGGGATTTTTCCAATATCAGGCTAGACTTCACCACAAATGGTTGTCAGTCATTTCAAACAGATGAGGATGACAAAGCAATGTGCCGTATCGCGTCATGAATGAATGGAAACACTCGATAACAACTGAAGACAAACAGAGAGACATGAGGTGGTTCGTGAGTTGTGTTTTATTGACGTATGACAAAGCAAACATACAACACAATCTATGAGTGAAGGCGGCCATAACAACACACACAACAACACAGGAGACACAACATGAGAGACAACGGTTACAGCTTGTATGAATTGATCAAACTATGGAAAACTGAAAACAAAACAGATCTATGAAAATACTCAGAGGTAAGGGACGTCCCTATTTTGTCTTCTGCCTGTGGTCAGTACCAAAGATGACACTCACTCCAGACTCCTGTACCTGAATATTATGGCTATGGTGTGACATAGTGTTTAATACCTTTCACCTACATATCCAACACTGGCTTTGATACCATGCAACTCAATAAAGATTACGCTTTTAGTTTGAATTATTGCTCTCTCATTCCTAAATAGACTGGGGTTGCACAGTGCAATAAGGTGCTACAGTACATTCACGTTTCCTCTGCTACATCTCTGGGCTCCCACGTCATCCACTCCCTCTTCTCCAACAACAAGCAGTCAATCTTTACAGACCTTGCAACAAAATGACTAATTCATCACTGCAGCACTAGCAAGTGGAAATATGTCTTTGGTCATTTACACTGCAGTGGCTTGGGTTTAATTCTCTTTCAGTCAAATCAATTCAGGAAGTAGATCTTTCTTCTGGCAGGACAGAGGTTGTTACAACCACCAATTATGATTATTTTCCTCTAAACGTCACATACTGTAGATAAACCAAAACCAGAAATAATTCACACATAATCATTAGCAAATGAATTCCAGTTTCTATTGAAATGATTGAATTGAATGATTTACTAAAATGAAAGTGTATTGATCCCAACTCTGATTTTTAGCATGCAAAACCCATACATCATTTAACATGACGGAGTGGGTTCACTCCTTAGGAGGAGGAGGAGGAGGGGGGGGCATCTCCTTGCCCTGCTTGCTGAGTTTGCTCATGACCTGTGTGATGTCAACGGGGCCGCTGGCCAACCGCTTGGCCTTCTGCTCCTGCTCCTGCTGCCTGAGGACGATGGGGCTGAGACTGGGCCGTCGCTTCCTCGCGTTCTGCTCCAACTGGGCCTCACTGGGACAGCAGGGGAGAGAGAGGAGGGGTACAGAGATGGTGAGGGGAGGAGAAAGAAGGATTATAGTGAGTATGAGAGAGAGGGGGGGGGGGGGGGAGGAGAAAGACAGGGAAAGGGGGAGAGTGAGAGGAACCAGCAGAGAGAGGAGGATGCAGAGAAAGACAAGGAGAGAGGTAAGAAACTGAGAGTGATGGATGAGCCAGTCACAGGAAGCTACAGGGATGCTATTATCAGCCCATCTCAGACAGAGAGTCTGATAAAGGCACAATATGAGACCCATGTGAACTTGTGTTCTTCAGACCGGCTTGACTCTTAAGTCATCCTTTGCTGCTAAAAAAGTAGAATTATATTGCTGTCTTGAATGAAAAGCTCTGAATGTCACAATTAGTTAAATGCAAAAAAAAAAAAATATGTAAACTGAGACCTACGTGAACTTTTGCTCCTCAGGACAGATTGCCTTCCTCTGTGTCTCCTTAAACACTGGAGACTTAAGGTACCGGCCGTACGAGTCCTGTAATGACACATACACACACACACACACACACACACACACACACACACACACACACACACACACACAAATCAGTCCCCAAAAACAGCAACAACATCCGTATACTAACCACACCATTGCAGTGTGGTTAAGGCACACTGTTGTCAGTAACTACTACAGACCTTCTTCATGAGCATGTAGATGTGAGTCTGGGCTGCGTCCAGGACGTATCTATGTGGGTGTTTCAGACCCTTCACTGTGACTTCCATCGTCTTTCCATCTATGTTGATCCACCGGGGTGCGCCACGCGCCAGGAATGCCCTGGGATCAGGAGAATAGGAGAGATATAAAAAAAACAAAAGAAACTACTGTAACACCACAATGCACTCAACGTAGCTGCTGAGGACCATTAATAACACGGTACACATAACAGCATTTCTCTCTTATTCACTGAGCAGTGTTGGGCCACCACTGCAAGAACATTTCCACCACTGCTTAAAAAATGTAAAATGAAAAATATCAATAATATTTAAAAAAAAATGTTTTCCGAAACACAAAAAAAAAAATAAAAATAAATAATAATAATAATAACAATGTTTAGAATAGAATTAGTGCTTTTGTCACCTGCACAAGAACCCAAACTTGGACCTAAATGGTGACTGATGTGGAGCCAAACTCTCAAGTATTCCCCACCACCAATGCCACAAAAAGTCACAGTAGAAAAACAGATAAATAGAATAGAATAGAGGTAGAATAAAGACATTACTTGTAGATCTGCTGGGCTTTCTCCTGCATAGTATCAGCAGTGCCCCACTTCAGATCCTCACACCCCTCCCAGAACGCCAGGTTCTCACCTAGGTCAGGTTAAGAATAGAATAGAATAGAATAGAATAGAATAGAATGGAATATTATGAGAGAAAAGTTGTGTCTCTCAGATGAGTCCTTGCGCCTTCCAGTGGCTGAAAAATGAATAGTATTTGACTTCCAAATAGTGTCTCCTCAAAAATGAGTCTAGCGTGCAGCAAGCTCACAGCTTCACTTCTACAATCAGTGCTGCTGTTCTCAATCAAAATGATATGAAAACGCACCGCTGAACTCTTTCTTCAGGAAGAGTCTGAAGTCATCTCGTCCTCGAGGGTCTGAGAGCAGCTCTCCAAAGCTGAAGGTCCACCTCTCAACACGCATTTTAGTTGGCACCTCCACACTGGCACGCACACACACACACACACACACACACACACACACAAGTACACACATACCACAGAGGAAGAATCAGTTTTTCAATTAGAATTCAACAATCAATTGAATCTCAAACGCTTCATGAACATTAGATCAATTATATATCCAGCTGACTCACTTGGCCATGTTCAAGGTCCAGTAGGTGACATCATCAGTGTGCCAGGGGTTGCTGGGAAGACTGGTGGCAAGGAAGGGGTCGTGGTTCTTATAGGTGGTGGAGTATTTCACCAGCCTACAGGGGAGAGGACAAGAAATGATTTTCAGTATGCATGTCCCAGCGCCTGAAATCCTGAAGTTTCCTCTCGAAACTTCAGGATTTCAGGCGCTGGGACAGCAGAAACCATTTCTAACATTATGTGTACAAATTCATACATCAATACACTCAGGTGTAAAAGTAAATTCTCCATATACAGGAGGAACAACCCATCATACCAATCACACCACTAAATATTAGTCAAGTGTAGTGGGAAAAATTACCCAGAAGAAGAAGTCTCTTGTTAAAGAACCTTTTATTACAGAAAAAGGGCCTGAGTTTGGCTCTGCAGAGTACAAGACTAAATAATACATGAAATGCACACAGGTTATATACTGTAGTTGTTATAGGATACTTCCTCCTTTGGTCTTTCTACCAATGGGATTTTTCCCCCTCCTCTCTGTCCTTTTGGCAATCGTTTGGCAAACTTTTAGGTTATTTCCAGCACTCAGCCTGTCGTTCCCAAATGGAGAGATCTGATTGGTTACTCAATGATGGGCCCAATCCAAATGATAACTCATGTCTCTTAGCTTACTGGGAAAGCACTAGGCCGGTGGCACAGCCCCAGGTCAGTGTGACCCTGCAATTGGTTCTGCATGATCTATTGACCACTTGAGGAGGGGAACATCGAGCAATCACTGGTTATACAACTTGTTTTCATCTTGACCTAATATTTTCCCAATATGAATATAGTGATAATATGCCTTTTTATAATATGTAGAGATTAACCTTTAATATTAACCTTTAAACATAGTGTTCATTCACCATTGTCAGTACACAAAATACACCACACAAGGTAGTAGATTATTCACAGTTGCCATCATAGAAGTCCCCTGTCTACTGTGCATTAGTAAAGTATGTAGTGTTTTACATTACTGCTCTTTTCATTTTCATTTTTTTGATATTTAGAAACTTTTCATTTCATTATTTCATTATTTTGATTTTTGCTTTAGGGAATTTTTTTTACATGTGTCTAAGACGTTTGCACAGTTGTGTATATTTTCAGACAAACCTCGCTCCTCACATTCTGGTGGTTGAAAAGTGAACTTGATATAATTTTACACGAGTCCGTCTTAAAAACTGCTAGATAACATTTCCATTGCATGTCACACTCTGTATCAGTTTTACCCATCATGTCTCATCTATGCATGACTTTCACCTGTCCTACATATTGTTCGCAGGCCAGTGCAGTTATAGCAAAGGTATCGCATGGATGCTATTTTTGAGACTTCTATGACACAACCAATCAAGCAATTGGACTATCACAGATTTAGTTGGATTAGAAATGTGATGGGCTATCTTACGCTCCAATGGACACAGATGACTTCACTCTGGGCCTCATGATGGATTGCTGGGTAAAGATCATCTACAGGAGGCAGAGGAGAGACGGCAGCCATAGAAATAACAGGAAAAATAGATCAGATTCTATGGATCATTGCTAATGGCTAAAATTGAAATGGGTTTTGTTCATATAGTAGAACGGTAAAAATATTCTGTAAATTAGACTCATTATGAGTGGGCAGACTTACGATTCTCTCGTAGTAGTCAGGTGTTTTTGTCTGGGGAAAATTGTTCTTTGTTAGATTATAGATTATGTGTCATATCCTAGATTACAAATTGAATATCAGAAATTATGTGGACAAGTGGTAATTTGTGTGTGTGTGTGTGTGTGTGTGTGTGTGTGTGTGTGTCTGTGTTTTTTGTGTGTTTTAATCCTGAGCATTATGGATACAAAGAGAGCGCCATGGGGAAAAGCCTGCAAAGAAAGAGAGAAGAGAAGAGAAGAGAAGAGAAGAGAAGAGAAGAGAAGAGAATAGAAGAGAAGAGAATGAAGTTATAAGAGGATGCCACTACACCTGTCCATCAGCTAGGCTTGGCAAGCTCAATTATAGAAATGGCAGGTAAGCAGAGGAAAGTAAGAAGAGGTATAACTGCACCTTATTACCATTTGTATACTGGTTTATTTTATTTATTTAACACTTACTATGTAAAGTTGAGCTGGCTCCGAGATCAAGAATTCCATTACTGGTAATGATGTTGCATTGTTATCAAGTATATGACAATAAACTTGAAACTTGAACCTAGAGCCGTGGGCTAAAGCCTCTTATTAAATATAAGCTGATTGACTGGAATTATGCCTGTGGAGGTCATGCAGATATGTCTCGCTCTCTCTTTAACTCATTAAAGAGTGTGTGTGTGTGTGTGAACAAGCAAAAACACACACACACCTACATACACACACCTACATACACACACGCAAAGAAAACCACAGGGACTCACCTGTTACCTCGTCTCCATTAGGATCTACAAGTCGATCTACTCCGTAATCCATGGCACTGACTGTCCCAGGCTACACACACACACACACACACACACACACACACACACACACACACACAATGAAAATATACAGAAAAAAGATCACACAAAGTCTGTTCATTTATCCAAAGGACCAAAGGCCTAATTCATCAAAGTAGATGTTTTATAATGCTAATCATAAGTTGCTAATTTGTAATTTGTCACACGTTTTCCTGACCACGTGGGACAACAAGACTCACCAGTCGCAAGGATGTCATGTGATTTGTGATTTTGAATTCATTATGATACAGATGGATGGCACTTGGAGCTATCTGTTTGTTTACAGCTGGGCCATTGAAAAAGCTCTGAGGAGAAACCTTCAGTGAAGTGGAACTATATTTACACAGGATCTGATCTAGCTATCCCTAAACTAGAATAAAAGCTTAATGGAAACCTGACTTGGATATTTGAGGACAAGGGGGGAGTCTAGGTATGTCGCTGGGGTTATCAAGTGGGCATAAGTGTGACTAGTGAAAGAAAGATTTATTTGTAATATGAAAAAATGAAAATAACAACAGGAGAGAGGGGGAGAATGACACGCGACAAAAGGTGAGACTCAAACTCACGACGCCGTGAGGACGAGGCATGCCGCCCAAAACAACATGTTATGCCACACGGTGTGAAATATTAATCATTGCTGCCCTTTTCCTCTGACTGGACACATAATGGTAATGAGGCATCATGGGTAGAGATAACGAGGTATCCTGGGATGTGTACAGGTGAGTATTCCATGGGCTGTTATTTTCAGGCTTCACTGTCTGCTGGCAAGCCACTGATATCTGCATGAAGCTGTATCCTGTGTTTAAAGTACAAGTCTGACCTTCTATTCACAACACACAAACTTGCTGCACCACAATATGGTCCGATGGATTATTTTTCTGTGTGTGTGGGGGGGTATGTGGGTGTGTGTTTGTGAGCAAGCGGTTTTTTTTTTTACCGGAGGTCTGTGAACCACCCAGTAGGCTCTCTCCTGGCAGTCAAACACCACACGGTCCGGCTTCTTCCTCTCCTTTCCTGCTCTAGAATCACTCACACACACACACACACACACACACACACACACACACACACACACACACACACACACACACACACACACACACACACACACACACACACACACACACACACACACACACACACACACACACACACACACACACACACACACACACACACACACACACACACACACACACACACACACACACACACACACACACACACACACACAGCAACATATTCTTGAGCCTAAATTGAATGATGTGGTGTTATTGAGTGGTGTTATTATTGAATTGTCTCTCTCGCCTACCTGTACTGTTCTTTAGCCTGCATCACTATGAAATCCCATTTATGGTTCATCCACTTGTGAAGATGGTTATACTGCTCCTGAAGACATAAATCAACACCTTGTTACAATTAAGAGTATTACATATTATACAACATTTATATGATTTAGAGTGTCACATTTTTGGTGGGGTTTTGATGATAAATGGCGCTACAGGGTTGAGAACTACTATTTGTTACTAAGATAAGATACGTAAATAGTGTTGTGTGTTTGTGTGTGGGTGTGTGTTTTTGTTTGTTTTTTGTTTGAGGCTGGAAGAATTCTTTATGTACCTGTAAGATACAAGATACGACCGACTGGTGACGTTGTTGCTGAGAAAGTTTGGTTAAAACTCAAGCTCTCTCACCTGCTCGTACAGCTCCAGGATCCCTTTCTTGCGTATGTTTCTCTTTGCCAGGTAGATGGCTTAAATAAAACATTGACATCATTCTGAGAGGGTGTGAATTGAGCGTTGATTGACAGAACGTGGGATAAATGTGTACAATCACACTCACCATAATCTGTATCCTCAACAGGCCACTGCTGTGCAGGCCAGAAATATGGTGTCTGGGAAAGGAGCGTTAACAGCATTAACATGGCACAGCAGTCAGAGTGGGAGACCTAGAATGAACTGGTTCAGAAGAAGCCAAGTCATGTGGGTCAAGCATACCTTCCCTCTCCTTTTGCAAAACATGGGATTAGCTGGATATATATAAGAGGGGTGAGTGCACACTATAGTTGAGGTGCCCTTGAGTGTGAAGCAATGCACGGAGAGCAACTGAGCTTGAATGAGAAAGGTTTTTAAATACTTGCCTGGAAGCGGTAGAGGGATGTATCTGGTTTGATGACTAAGCGTTTGTGGTCTTGTAGAGGGTAAATGTATCCGAACGCCACCAGCATAGACCCCAAACCCCTCGCCTCTGCAGAGAAAGAAATAGAGAAAAACAAACATTTCAACGGCGCTTTGGCAGGAAAACCTCTTCATTTTGGAGATTTTCATTTGAATTCATGTAATTTAAAATTTGTTCAACTCATGTACTACTTCATGAGTTCCCTCTCCAGCAGGACATAAAAACGCATGGTCTGAAAAATAAAAGCTGACAACAAGGTTTTCACCCGACATGACGTACTGCGTGTGTCACGTGCAGTACATGTATGTGTAAGTATACATGGATGACCACATGTTGTCTCATCTCTCACCTTGTGTGTCTATGTTGAATCTTTCGGCTAACCATGCAACTATGTCTTCACCTGAGGACAAAGGAAGCAAGCATTAAGTCTGAGGTACACAGGTATGTGAGGTTTGTATGAAAACAAGCAACACCGCTAATACACAAGGCATGAACAGCTATGAAAAAAAGAGGGTGTGTGTGTGTGTGTGTGTGTGTGCGTGCCTCTAAATGCCAAACCCCTCTCTGATATGGCACTACTGGCTGTGTCAATAGTGTGTGAGTCTCTCTAGAGAGACAGATGGAAGGAGAGAAAGAGGAGCACAGACAGGGGGTCTGTGGAGGGAGGAGGCGAGAGGAAGCACAGCAGGAAACAAAGGAAAAGGGGAGAAGATGTTTATTGGAAGAGGAGAGGAGAGGAGAGAAGAGGAGAGGAGAGGAGAGATAAACAGCTGCTTCCAAAAGCAGTTTGTAGTGTCGTACTTTGTTTCATTCATTTTGTAAGCAGCTGTTTTTACCAGCCCAGGCACAGATTCAAAACCCGCATACGACGCAGGAGTCTCAGTTCCCTCTCCTTCCTTCCTTCCTCTCTCCTCCCCCCTCTCTTTCTCTCTCACTCTTGTTTCTATCTTCGTTTCTCACTCTTTTTCTCTCGCTCCATCCTCTCACCCACTCAGTCATCCTCCTCTCTCACCTCCTGCTTTTCCCCCCTCTCTCTGACACTGAGACCATGGGGGTTGTCATGGAGATGGAATCTGTAGCTCTTGAGTTTGAAACCAGAGCTCTGGTATCCTCCGCTGGTACTAATACAGGCACATCAACCACTCTCTGAATAACACCAACGTCAAGCGTCTATAGTATGTTCATTCATGAGTGTGACTTCACTCATCAGGTATGTATCTGTGTGTGTGTGTGTGTGTGTGTGTGTGTGTGTGTGTGCGTCCTTCTCACCTGTAATAGCGTGGGGTATAGTTGTGATAACCAATCTTTGAGGCTGTGACTTAACTCCTGTTTTAGGATCCTGCATCTCCAGCAGCACCGCCTCTGCCTATAACAGGGAATAAGGAGGGGTGAGAAGAGGTTACCACGACAACTGGTTGTGGGGGACACGGGTCACCATGACAACAGGTTGCTTGGACAACCGGTTGCATGCACATAACCAATGGGTTAACAGCAGGTTATGTGGAGGATAGGAAAGTTGCAACCGATAGAGGTTGTGCAAGTCAACTGTACAGAATCGCTTTTTTCAGGGAGTTTCTAGGACCTGATGATGATGATGATGATGATGATGATGATGATGATGATGATGATGATGATGATGATGATGATGACTGGACAGTTTACATCTAATTGCATATTATTGTCTTTATATAATCAGACATCGGTGTGATTTGTCCCATTGGGATATTAAAGACTACCTACTCCAGGGCTTTGTAATTAACACTTGCTATCAGACTGGATAATTAGTGCTGGATAATTTAGTGGCTGTGGTTAGTCAGTCTGTCAATAATAATATGTTCAGCCACTCTTTATCAGAATGCAGTAGCAAATGTGGCCAGATGATGAAAAGGTTAAAGCCCTGATTATGGCTGATGTTTGGCTAGTGTGGGATGTTTGTGGTGACGCACAGCCCTAAACAGTTTCTTTGTTATCATATCACCTCCACGGGTCAGGTGTGTGTACTGGAAGGCATACATGTTTGCAAGCGACTTGTGATCTTTTCAATTCATTCAATCTACTTCAGTTCATTCTGCTGCACTTTTTATTCTGTGTGTGTGTGTGTGTGTGTGTGTGGCTGACTCTCAGGCCTGTTTGAAGTGGCTTTGTGCTTTGAAGTCATCCTGGAGAGGCCCCAGGCTGAGCTGGACCAAAGTGGGCTTTCATGGCCGGCCAGACCAAAACACGAGGTGGTCCTGGAAATGAGTTCTCTGTGAGCGTTCCCCTACACTCTTGATTTGGAGCAGGACACCTTGAGTGCTGCATCTACCAGGACTGACATCAACTGCCTATCAACTGCCAATCCAAAATGTGACAATGCAATTTGTTTGCTCATGAAAGACTAGTCATTCTCAGTTTATTTTTTACTGTGTCAGGCAAACTTCCCATGCCAAAAGTTATTTTAATATTTCAATTGAACAAATTAATGGAAAGTAAGTGGGATCTAGCCCTGCTCTGGACACTGCTGTTTTCTAATACAATGAGCCTGGATTAGCTTGTTGCCAGTCTGTGGGTAGATGGAGGTACTGATACTGATCCAGGCTAATGCTTATTAAACTGAATTACCTTATCACTGTGGAACAGTAGCAGCACAATACAATCACAATTATTTTATATATATACAGTGGGAAATGAAAATCAAGGTGACATTTCACTTAATTTCACATCATTTTGATGCCATGTTTCTCAGTCACATGCATTTCTAAATGCAATGTTGTTATTGTCCAGCGATTATTTTGTATTGATTATAATAAATTGGGTAACTAAAATTCAGGTTTGAATAGATAACAGAAACAATGGTTGTTTGTGATCTGTTTGTTTGTTTTGTTGCATTTTATACAAAGCATAAACCACAGCAATAACACCTGTAAGCCTCACACTATATTCCTTTCCAACAAAACGTCATCTTGTAGCCTGAATAAATCTCAGTCAGACAGACTACAGGCATCATCTATAAGAAGCAATGCCAATACAGCCAGGGTTTTGGACATTACAGTACACAAGACACAGCCAACCTACACTGCATTGTGTTTGCCTGTTGAATAGCCCGTTTCCACAGAGGAGTGAACTATATATAGATAGCTGCGTCTGCAGGAATAGTATAAGCAGGGTTACCATCACTGATGCAAAAGGATAGCCTACCTTCTTGAGACATGCCATCCGTGGTCGGTACCGCTGTCCATGATCCCGTATAGCGTTTCTAATTGTCATGGTGGTTAATGCTTTCCACTCTCACACACACACACACACTCACACACACACACACAACGGTGCAGTCGCCTGTGTGCACTGTGTCGTGTGGGGATGCTGGAAGGGAGATGCAAGCAGGCAGCTCTCATAATCAATATGATGCTGCCTTCAGGTTCTCTTCGTAAACTCCTTCTTCCGAGGTTGCAAGTTCAAAATACGACTTGTCCAACATTCAAGAGTGAAATAATAACAACACTGACCCTATAACAAACGTAGTTTGTTGGTGGCTGATTTCATAAATCAAGCACAGTTTTTGCTGCAGTGGCAGAATGAAGTGGAGAAAACGCACATCAGGCATGTAACTGATGTTTTAAATAATTTACCGGTATTTAAAACAAAAATTGCAAACAAAAATTGCAACAACTAAAATCAAACAGTATGAAAATAGAAACATAAACCAAAAATAATAATTTGAAAAGCCTGACAAACAAAATTATATAATAAAAGGCAGAACTTTGAATTGTGAATTGTTAACACAGCTTCCATGCTCTCCGCCCACTAAACGTCCCATCGTTCAAGTCCAAATGTCGAAATTTCCAACAGCATCTGAAGGCACCACAAGTAAAGCGCTGCGAAGGGGGAAACCCACCAATCAGAGCGCGCTTTTATTCCAGCAGACAAAACGTGTTACGCAATTACCAAACTGATTCGCCAGATGGTGACATTGTATCAGCAGCGCCGCTATCAGTCAGTCAGCCCATGTTTCAATATGTTTTACAAAGGTAGTTAAATAATAAAATAAAGTTTGCTTAGAACAAAATCACTCAAGAAGGCGTCCGTTTAGTTAAACATACTAATGACATACAGTTTATTTTTTTTACAGTTTTGTAATTACTTCGTTGTTTAAAAATGTTGTTATTTACCAACATATTCCAAGCATATGTGATATGTGAATCACAAGTACAACAGAATAATAAATAACATGTACAAGTGTGTGTGTCCTGACGTGTTAAGGACGCTGTGGCCAAACCAAAGACAGATGGTAAACGTTCACCATCACTACTTCCTGAGTTTAGGGAAGGGGCTTGGTTCCGCGCTCGCCTCTGCGCCCGCGAACGCGCACCCAATTTGCATCGATGAAGTTTGTGCGAACATGGCGGATTTCCTGCCGTCCAGATCCGTGTTAAAGGTTTGTCTGCCCGTCTGCCTCCTCAACAACGGCGAGGTGGAACAGGTCAGAAAGTCCAAAGAGATCGACAAATGTATTTCCAGGGAGAAAACGTACGTGAAACGGCTGGTGAAGATACTGCTGCTGGGCGCTGGCGAGAGCGGCAAGTCGACTTTCCTCAAACAAATGCGGATCATCCACGGTCAGGACTTCGACCAGCGAGCAAGAGAGGATTTCAGAGCGACTATCTACAGCAACGTTATCAAAGGTAACGTCAGCGGCGACGGGTTGTTAAGTTTCGAGGAGAAATAAGCCGTGGAAGTGGACGTTGCTCCGGCAGCGAGGCCCTAGATAGGCGCTTCAAATGGATGGGCAAGTTTCCACATATGTTTAGCAGTGCTTGGGTTGGGTAAGACACATAAACAGTCTCCATCTGCTGTCGGCACACCCATATCAAGTCATGTTTCTGGGGAAATGTCGCTAAAAGTGTTAGTAGCTGTGTAGCCATACCATAACATGTCCCTGCCCTCACGAACAGTGCACAGCAGTCTCACTACCCCCTAGGCTAGTTTTGTTGTTGCTCTACCAGGGATGTAATGGAGGCTGAAACCTAAAATCAGTTTACCCACATTGTGTCTTTGCCAAATAGTTTACCCGCCTTTTTTTAAGGCTGACTTAAATCTCCGAGGTAAATTCATCGTACACATCATAACAAATAGTTTCAAACTGAAGTTACATGAGGATATGACCTTTTTTATGAGGAAAAGAAGATTCATGATTTATCTACCTTTACATCACTGTCACTGACTCTTGCCAGACAAAATAAAAGGTTTGGGGACAAGTCATTTGCTCAAATGTGTGGGTCTCTCTTAATGTGGTCCCTTCATCTCTTCTCCAGGTGTGCGTGTGCTGGTGGATGCCCGGGAGAAGCTATACATCCCGTGGGGTTGCCCGGACAACCAAGAGCACGGGCACTTACTGATGGCATACGACACACGGTCGGCCATGATGGCGTGTGGCCAGGTGGAGACATCCGTCTTCCTACGGTACCTGCCCTCCATCAAAGCTCTGTGGGTGGACTCGGGGATACAGAACGCCTACGACCGCCGCCGGGAGTTTCAACTGGTTAGTGATCCTACACACACACACACACACACACACACACACACACACTATGCCAGCCTGACTGACCATTCGCAGAGGCACACGTCAAAGAGCCTTTCCACACCAGTGCTCATAGTAGCTTCATGTGCCAGCATTCATTAATCCACCAGTCATTATAAAAGACTAGCAGTCAAAGGCCGATCCGAGACTCTATTCCATCAGTCGATGGGACTGTAGCAAGGTTGTTGGAATAAAAGTGGTATTGTTGTAATAACATTACAAAAGCCAATGGCTGCTCAGTTTTTATACCACCTCAAACTGGCCACAAACTCACTTTTGGTCAACCCTATTGTGGCACTAATACACACACACAATACATTTTCAGACTAAGTTTGGATTCAAAATGAATAAATGTAGAGGAGCAGGTTCCAGGTTGGCCTTTTACTACAGGTAGAGTGAATGACTCCAAATGCCTGGGGCAACAGAAGTCTTAATTGAAAGTGAAACTGATTTTGCTCTTCCTCCTCATGTCTCGCTGTCTCTCTCGCTCTCTCTCTCTCTCTCTCATATGCACTCAGACATGTGATTTAGTCAGCTTCCTGTTTACACCTCTCCCCTCTCCTAATGTGTAGCCTGTCAGCAGGCATCTCGTAGCAGACTGACTTTTCCCCCAGAATAGCAGCGGTAGTCGAGAGCATGTTCATATAGGCTGCGGGGACCTTGGTTTTCTTCCAGCCTTACTCTTGGTATCAGTTCCACGACGTGCTGTGGTTTAAAAATGGTTCTTATTTGCAATGATTAATTGTTCTGCGTTTGACTCGTGTTTGCTTATTTTAGGTAAACAATCAGGCCAGATGATCAACTTTTTACATTTTCCAGCAGTTGGGGGGCCACCACTGCGGGGTGAATAGGGGAAACACTGCTCCAAGCTACATTCAGAGTCAAGAGGAAAAGCAGAATATACCATTTTTCTGTCTCTTGCATAAGCCCAAACTGTTCTTTACACTATTTTGTTCACTGTTTTTGCCCTCTCACACACTCAGCTTGTTGGTGTGAGCTTGTTGTGCAGACAGAATGTGGAATAAGTGTGATCAGAGCAGGAATGTTGATCTGTAGTTAAACAGCTTTATGCCTACAAGCACAACCCTGGCTCCCCCACACAGTGTTATTTGCACACAAACACAGTACAAAGACACACACATGCAAAACACACTACAGCCCCACAGCTTGTTATCTGGGATGTAACTCTTCATTTTCAAATATTATTATTTTTTGACACGCAGCCCTCTTCAATTTCTACAGGGGGATTCCTCTTCTCCTGGTTTTTTTCTGTGTTTTTTTTATCTTGATTTCATCATCGTTTTACAGTCTGTGTACTCCCAACACATTTACAGGAGTACGCACACATACAGAATCGGTCAAACTAAAACAATACCATCTTAAAGGCTTTTCACATCCGTGGCGGCTCTGTAATGGTGTGGTATGCTTTTATTTATTTTTTTTTAAATGCCATCTCAAACACCATCGCGGCAATTCTTAACATCATTATTGTTTTCCCCCAACCACTGGGTAAGGGGCATCGTCGCCCTCAAAGATCTTCACTCCTTTTTAGCGAGAAATACATTAAAGAACAAAGTTGATCACCCAGAATTGTACTGTAAGTCGTGAGTTTGAATTTTCCTGTTGTTGTTGTTGGGGAAGACTGCCAGAAAATCCACCCCATTGTGTTTTGACCATGCCCTGCGCGTATATTTGCATCACAAATCACAGATGCCGTCCGTCTGGCTTGTAATTATCATTAAAAACACATGTACACAGACTGAAACCGCACATGGCTCCTCTCGCTCTAGCAGTACAAAGTTCAGCAAGCGTACATCTTCAAAATCAAGCCATACTCGCTCTCGCTCTCTCTGTCACACACAACAACCCGTGGACCTGCTGTGTCTGTCTGAAATCATGAGTATAATGTTACTGCTTTTAGAAAGACACTGGCCGTGTCATATAACCCAAAGTTTCAGTTTTTCTTTTGCATGGCACACACACACAGTCATGCCTTTTATAATGAACAGAGAGAAAGAGTCAGAGGCATGGCTGTTCTTGTTTCTATTCTCCTTTTTTGATTTTTTTCCTTCTTTTTTTTTTCGGATGATGACTTCAAAACCAATCGAGTCTTGTCTGATCTCAGCTTCTGAACTCGTCTAAAGCAGAGCTGGAGTTGTGTGGCTAGAATAGAGCTGGTTTTATGGACAGGTATCTCCTTTTCTCTGACTAGCTCAGCAGCATTTCATCCTACTCCTCCCATGTGTAATTGTAGCCTTAAACACACACACACACACACACACACACACGTGTACACACACACACGGGTTTTTCAGGTCAGGTTGGTTTATAAAGATCAAAAGGTGAGTACAGAACTTTACAGAGAGCAAAAATGGCTGCTGCATGGCGGAATCACACAGAGACCCAGCCCAAATGGCCGATGGCGCTGAAGTCCTTTTAGGATATGATACGAACGTTTGGGCTGGTTTATGGTTATGTGTTACGCACGGGATGATTCTTTCAAAACAATCTGCTGAAAAGGTGTGGTTCATTATCATAGAGGAATTGTGTGGGCCACAGGAGAGATGACGGCAGTCAAATCTGCTATCGTGCAGTTATTTTCTGGTTTGTGTGAGCGCAAGACACGCTCGTGCACACACACAGATAAAGGAATGCATCCCAGTCTTGGCAGCCTCGTGTCTGGGCACGCACTAAATGCTCAAGAACACCATCAGAACAGTCTAGAAAAAACACGTCTCAATACACACGCACACCCAGGCACACTTCTTTGCACATCAAAGGCACACTGACAAAACGCGTGTGTAAAGTAGACACAAAAATACTTTGCATCCTGCTTCGCCTACTCAGAGCAGCCTCGGCTCTCAGGGGGACACGCACACACTTTTAAAACAGTGCGACAGAGTGATGTAGCCATGAATAAGTGTGTGACACATACAACGTCAAGTACACTTTGTACTTGGTGATTTAAAATGACCCTGAATCTGATGAAATGTATAGAATTAACACAGGAACCCCCATTCTCCCCTTTCTCTCTCTCTCTCTTCGTTCTCGCTCCGCAGGGCGAGTCTGTAAAGTACTTCTTGGACAATGTGGATAAGCTCGGCGAGCCGGTAAGTTGTTTGTTTACTTGTAATGACAGTTGTATTCAGTCTTGTAGACATTGTAGTTAATATTGCAACATGTCTAGACGTTCCATGGACATCTGACAAACAACTCGTTATCGTTTACCAAACCAGACAGCAGTGTTTAAGCTGTTCAACTGACCGCTGGATGGCACCGGCGTCACCTGTGTTGCCAGTATGGGAAAAGCAAGGAGTGTGCTAAAGCTTTACCACACTGTGTTAGTACATGTCACAGGCATTAGCATTTGGACCGTAAGCCCTATTGCAACTGGATTAGTTTTACTGGGCGAGGTAATTTTTACGTGCTGTCTGACCGTTCATTCATATGGGATTAGGATCTCTGTGATTTTCCTCAAATTACTATTCTTAAGGATTTTCACTTCTGCCAGACACCTAAAACGTTATTACATTACAGAGACGTCAGTTTGAACTGGATTGCTATTATTAGATGACCCCTGAGGTTGCCAAAGAACAGCATGTAATGATTTTTTTTACTTTCAGGACTTGTAAAAATTACAGGACATGGCAGATTCTCACTGGTTTATTATTACGGATGCCATTGGGAATCATTTGCAATTACAGGAATTCCCACAGTAAAACTAATCCAGTATGAATAGAGCCTTAGTGTACTAAGTGCTGGACTCTGATGGATTTGAAACGGCCACCAATCTTACAACAGGTTGATGAGCGTATTGAGATGTATTTTAAATCTACTGTCCGTGTGTCTCCACAGTGTCTGACTCTCTACCTTTCTCATATTCATCCATTCATTTTTTCACTGGGTCTCTCTCTCTCTCTCTGTCTCTCTGTCTCTCGCTCTCTCTCTCTCTCTCTCTGTCTCTCTCTCCACCAGAACTATGTTCCCAGTCAACAGGACATCCTGCTGGCCCGTAAGCCCACCAAGGGCATCCACGAGTATAACTTTGAGATCAAGTCTGTGCCTTTCAAGATGGTGGACGTGGGAGGGCAGCGGTCAGAGAGGAGGCGCTGGTTTGAGTGTTTTGACTCCGTCACCTCCATCCTTTTCCTCGTCTCCTCCTCCGAATACGACCAGGTGAAAACACTCTCGTGTCCCACACACGCACGGCAACTCATTTCTCTCAGACACACACACACACACACACACACACACACACACACACTAGCATGATAAGACACATTAATCAGTTTGTTCTAGTAGATAATGTGTGGTGACTTTTTGATAAGTCACCATTGTATGCTGTGTCTATATGCTTACTCTGTGTGAAGTCTCTGCAGGGGCGTCTTATTTTCTTTTCATGGCTGTTTGTGTTTCTCTTGTGTTATGCTTTGACACTGCCCTCTTGTCTCTATAGCGCACCTACCTATAAAAGCAATTTATGTGTTTTACAAATCATTATTGTTCTTCGTAGTAGCGGTAGTAGTACAACAACAGCAATAATAGTAATTGTTGTAGCAATATTACTCACTCCATGGTGTTGGATTGTCTATCAGCTGCTGATGGAGGACAGGCAGACCAACCGGTTGCGTGAGTCGCTCAACATCTTCGAGACCATCGTCAACAACCGCGTCTTCGTCAACGTCTCCATCATCCTCTTCCTCAACAAGACGGACCTGCTGGAGCAGAAGGTGAAGAGCGTTCCGCTCAAGGACTACTTTCCGGACTACACCGGGACTGAGCACAGCCTGAAGGACGTCCAGGACTTCATGGTGGATTGTTTCCGGGGAAAGCGACGCGACACCACCCAGAAGCCCCTGTACCACCACTTCACCACGGCCATCAACACCGAGAACATCAGGCTGGTGTTCCGGGACGTCAAGGACACCATTCTCCATGACAACCTCAAACAGCTCATGCTCCAATGACACTTTACTGTACCTGTGAAAATAGAGGACCTGAATGGGACCCCCCCCCCCCCTCCCTTCCCCTTTAGGAGGACTTGGGAGAGGCCAGCCTCACAGAAGAATCAGATAGAATTTCAGCATTCTTCTCTTTTTGTTTTTATATTAGTTTTTACTCTCCTCTTTTGAAGAGTTGGCCTTCTAGTTGGTTCAGGGTGTGGTAGGGGCAGGAGCCAGGAGGGCAGACTGGTTGTGGTAGTAAAGACCAGGAGGGACTGGATGTTGGAGACCTGACGCCCTCTCCTCTGATCTGAGAGCTGCCTCACAGGACTTGGCGACTGTGAGAGAGAGCGGGGATGAAACCACAAAGTTTTTCTTCATAATGTCTTAATTGAGACTTAATCACTGTTTAAATCCTGCATATGTGCCCATGGCTGTATGTGTGCACAACCCTCTGCATGTGTGCACAATTTAAGGAAAGAAATCTCTTGAAAGAAATAATCAAAATACCAACTTCTATGGTGTGTTTCGCTCAATTTACAAATTGGACATCAAGAGAGCAAAACACACACCACAAATCCACACAGCCACATTAGGCAGGTGTGCCAGCTAGTGAACAGGCAGTCCACTGTTTTCTCAGGGTTGAATGGAGACCACTGTTAGTGATGATGTCATTGTTGTTGAACTATCTGAATAATGTAATCCTAATCTGGGTGGCAGAGTGACGAGGCTCAGCCAGGCCTCAGTACAGTTAGCTGTCTATTGGTTGGTACTGTATCCTCCTGGCTTTGACCCCTGCCCCCTGGCCCAGCACCACACCTCTTTCTGCTCCCCTCCCATTAGTTGCCGTATAAAGGGACAAACCTACCCTGTTTGCCTGAATGATGAATGTCTGTTAATAGGTGTACAGAGATTTGCTCTACTCGTTGTAGATTTCCTGAATATACTGTAACCAATATTGTTAGATGCAACCTGTCATGTGAGCGTGTTTGTGTTGGCATAGTTATTCTAAGCACCTCAAAAAGTATTCACCCTTGGGGGGTTTTGTGCTATTTGGGATTTTCCTTAAAAAATACATTTAGATTTTTTTTGTTTGGCACAACTAGAAAAAGGTTATTGATGGTGAATACTTTTTTTTGAGCGGCTGTATTATCTCTGGTGTGCCAATCTTTATTAGTGGACAACTTCCAAGCACTGTTAAAATCAGTGTCTTTCTGCCAGATCACCCTGTGCCTTCTCTTGAGACTGTTCAAATTGACAGTCTGTAGTTTTCCTCCTAAAATGGAGCTGCTGTGAGCTTCACTGTGCTTCCAATCCTGGCCTTGTATATAGTGTAATCTGTTGCCATGTAAATAAGCTTCAAGTTTTTCTCCTTGTATGTAAATGGTTGTAGAAAGGGCATATTTTATTTCCCATACTGAATGTGTATCAAATCAATGCCTTCCCAATGAAGATAACCTTTGCTGTAATTCTTTCACCACTTCTTGAAATTGATTCCTCTGTGTCAACTGTCATGCCTCTCTAACCATATTAATAAAATAGACTTTTCTAATGAAATTAGGCACTTCTTCATTCATTAAGCACTTCAAAACAGTTTATAGTAATCATAATGTTGATATATTGTCATCCCATACAAATGTACATGTCACATATACTGCAAAATATGTTTAGATATGTTTTAAAATATACAAAAATGTATTTGTACATGTAGATGACATTCATTTGAAATTTATTTTATGTGGCCAAAATATATTTTGGATATACTTGCCGATATGTTGTATAGGAAGAAAATGTATTTCCAGTGTCCATATTTTTTAATGAATATCACCTACATGTACAACTTTTGAAACACTTCCCTAAACCCCTTCTGACACATTATATGTGAATGTATGTATTTTTTACAGTATGGATGAAAAGGCAAACTTGGGTTCGTAGCGTAATAAACAAAACAGTATAATTATATATAACTTAAATCATGAGAGATCATGCTCGTCTTCTCTTTGGTCGGATTATATGAACAATAAATAGAGCGTAGGCCTGCTCTTCGTCCAAATCACTGCCAAAGAGCGTAATTTAGATGTCAAGATAGTTCACACCATATACCAGCCTATGGAAACCTTCGGAACAGCGTACAACAGTCTAACGATCATTGATATGAGTTACTGACATCTGTCACTACGAAACATGGTTGTTTTACTAATTTAAAGAAATGTCTAGCTGTCACAGCGCAATCACGAGTTCAGTTAGACCTTAAACATTACGCGTTACACACAAATAAACATTTTGAACCAGTCAGTGGCTCCCCAAGGTAAAAGAAACAAACCACAGTCTGTCTAACGGAATTTAAGCGAAGGCGGAAGTAGGCAGGAGTGAACCCTCTCGCTTCTCTAGATTTAGCGAGAATTCGGGTAGCGATGGATTTAAAGCGTAAGCGTCGCTGACCACACCCACTGAACACAGGAACAGTACATATTGTAATAATATACCAAACGGCCTCATTTAAACCGTCAGATCAGGTTTCCAGTTATAATGTCGGACAAGCACTTATACAGCGTTTCCTTGAACTTGACTTGAGGGCAATTTGGCGATTTACACTCAGGCTTTCTATCGTGCTACCCAAAGGGTCTTTTCATATCTGTGCTAAAAACGTGTGCAGTTACGAACACTGAAAAACCCAGCCTGGAAGTTAAAAGTACAAGCCTAAGTACCAAGTACTAAAGAAATACCACTACTGTGTATACATTTGACCCCGGAAGACACTTTATCGCATGACGTCTGTCTACTGTAGCAGCCGTTTCTACCAAGGACATGTTTCCAAAGTATCTATTAGTGTACTTAAATTGTAGGACGACAGACGGTATTGTAGCTATCAAAGTTTTGGAACATGCTTGACTCTGATTGGCTGTTTTGCAGTCCCGTGCAAAATGAGCTCAGGTAAGTGAAGGGAAAAAAATATTTACTTTTATCATAAACAAGAGCCAAGGCAACACATGACCCAAACGAGAAACCACTATAATATTATAATATAGGACATAAAATGTGTTAGACAATGGTGAGTTTGTAGTGACCTTATCGTACTTTGTCCTGTTTTTTGGTATCACTATAACATTCCCAAAATATAACTGTAGGGACGAATTATTCTTAATTCTAGTAAAATCTATACTAGTAAAAGCTCTTCCTTTGAAGTCAAGGTCACACCTCATAGGCCTACTGCTTTGTACTAGTCTGTATGGATAACGTGACTGAGGTAAAGGGTTTTATTAAGCCTACCATTTGTAGTAGGCAAAGAAATGTGCATTAAGCTTTAAAGAGTAGACTGAGTCACATATAATACATGAGGTTTTCCTTGTCCTCAGTGAGGGTCTAAGGTTTGGGGTGTCATTTTTCATTTTTTGACATCGATTTTTTTATTTGACAGATTCTTTAATTCAAAGTATCTTAGAGTACCTTGATTTTTGACATAGGTTAGTGCTGTGTTCTACCCACTGGAGCTCCACAGCACCGCGCTGTTATTCTGTTCCTTTCCTCACAGAGGTGTGTCCATTCTGCGGGAAACCTTTCAAAAGGTTGAAGAGCCACCTGCCCCACTGCAAGGCAGCAGACCGATCCAAAACTCCCTCAACCCAACGTGATGTTGCTGTGAGTCAGAGGACATCGTCTTTATCACCTTCGTCCTCTCAACTGACCTCAGCGTTGTCAGAAAAAACATCAAAGAGCAAGAAATCCACACAATCATCAACAATAACTCCGCAAATCAAGAAAAGCAAGAAGGTGCCGGCATTATCATCAGGATCACGACCATCGTCAGAGTCTTCACCACCGCCATCACCTTTGAAGAGTGAGAATACATCATCCTCATCACAGTCACCATCGATGTCACTGTCCACGTCATTATCCCCAAGTTCTACGTCACTTTCAACATCAACTAGGAGGAAAAAACAGAAGCTGGCAGATCAAATCAAGATGGCCGTCATGCCCTCCTCTTCCACCATCTCCTTCTCCTCCCCTGCATCGCCATCTCTCTCTCCCTCCCCATCTAAGCCAAAAAAGAAGGATCTCCGTGCCCTGATAGAAGCTGCCAGGTCCAGCCCTGTTCCCAAGGGATCACTGGAGGGAACCAAATCTAATAAATCACTCTCTACCAACTTCGGAGTGGCAACAAACCTCTTAAGCTCCAAAGTACCAGCACTGACAGGGACCCAAGCTGATCCAGACCAAGATCCATACAACACCCTGCCTGCCCCTCTGTCTACAGAGACCAAACCCAAAAGTGCCTCTAAAACGAAGGCCTCAAAGAGGGGGACGGCTGCACAATCACTATCAGCAACCAAAGCGTATGATTCTCAAGACTCTAAAGGAGAGGGTGCTGGAAATAGTGCAAGAGTCATCATCTGGGAGGACTGTGAGAGGGGAAGAGAGTTCTCATCTGGGAAGGAGAGGGCCTGGGGATCAGGAAGTGGTCACAAGGCCAGGATTACCCTCCAGGATGTTAAAGCCACCTTAGGCCGATCTAACAGCAGCCGTCAGTGCAGCGAGCCAAGCATACTCAAAACTACTGACAACCTACCCTGCAAAACCAAAACCAGAGGACCACTCAATACCGATCTCGGTGAAGTCTCATTCCCAGTGCTGAATCAAAACGAACATGGTGTTAGCCTGTTAGCACCTGTTGCTCAGTCAGACCAGTCACCCAGCACCAGTTCTCAAGATATGGAGCTATCCCCATTCAAGACAGAGAGTCCCAAGAGCGCTACCAAGCCTCAACAAGCATCCTCAATCTCACCCCAAGACGATGGTTCAACTCAGCTCAAACCAACCTCTTTGCTCCTCTCTCCTGTAACTCCCCCTCTCTCTGACCCCCCGACCTCTCCGGTGAGTCCCGCTGCACTCCCAAGAAGTACAATCAGTATGAATGAGGGGCTCAAGTTGGACTGTCACAAGATGGGACTCCTCTCAGCGTCAGTCACTCGGTTTATGGAAGGAAGGACACCATCCTGCGCCTCTCCCTCCTCTTATGTCCCTCATCGTCTCCCTCCCCAAACTCTGCCCGTGAGGGTGGAGACAGCGAGAGCCAACGAGGGATTGATGGTGGAGATCAGGAAGCAAAACGTTGCTGAATGTGGAATCAGGGGTCAGTATTTGAGAGTGTGTGTGTTTGTCTGGGTACGTGACTCTTTGTGTATGACAGGCAGTATGGAGCTGACAGTATAACTATCTACATTGTAGGCGCCCTCACACAACGGAATCTTGGGCAGGTGACGCTGAGGGAGTTTCCTGAATGGCTCACCTTGAAAACCCCCAGCCACCCCAGAGAGGTAGTGGAAATGCTGCAAAGAGGTTAGCATACGTCACACAACTTGCATACTCCCGCTACAAGTTTGCATTCAATAAACACTCATGCAGTCTCTCTCTCGCTCTCTCTCTCTCTCTCCTGGGATTTTCTGATCGTTGAGGCACCACTCAGTGATGATCAGTCACACAAAACACATAGTAGATCTGCTTTATCTGTCTAAATGGTTGAGCATTACTACTCTGACTAACCTGAAGTTTCAGTTTTGCTTTTACAGGACACACACACACACACAAAATCATTCACACGCCACACACACACACACATCATCACACCTTTATACTGAACAGTGGCTTGTGTTCCTATTGCTGGCTTTTCAAATGGAAAGACATTTCACAGGATTACAAAGAATGAAAGTCGCCTCCTGAAAGTAACCCACGTAGTTGCCTTATAATGAACGACAATGTCTTGTGTCTCAAACCACACTGATTCTACAGGAAAGTCTATAAATTAGTTGTCATTTTTTAAGGGCATTTCCCCCCACGATAATGTCCTTGTGCAATGGCAAAGCAAACGACGCACACAGAGGACGAAACAGGAAATACATTTTTTTTTCATGGGATACAAATTTTACACAACTCCCCCCTTCTCTCTCTCTGCTTCATATAGGCTGGCAGTGGTATTATAGGAGGTATATCGATGTGAGGAAAGGTGGCGTGGGCGGAGTGGGTATGCTGTTAGCAGGATACTGTGTCCTCAGCTACACGTGGAGTTACCCTCATATAAGTAAGTGTGTGTAACTTTACACCTTGGGTTACATGGATAGATTCTCTCTCTTCCATTTGGAAATAACTCTGCGTGTTGATGGTTCTTTGTTACAGAGCGTGATCGCTGGAGGAAGTACCACTAAGGTCAGGGGAAGGTGTTTGCAGAAGCATGAAAACTACATGAAGGAACAGCAGCTGCAGCAGAAATTGAAAGTGGTGGTTCAGGACTCTTGTGGTAGTGATCACTAATCAAACGCTCTTTGGGCATTCAGAAAGTTTTCAGTTTTGAGAGAGATTGGAACCGATTTCCTGTCAGCATTTGTTAGCAGCTCCTCCCCATATCACAAGTGTTGGAACTGTAGTGACTGGAGCCAATATAACATTTTGAATGAATTTGTGTGTGATTTTGATAGTAATGGTTTTATTCCCCACTGACTAACCTGTTACTGACTGTGAGCACTGTAGCTTATATAAATTAAGTTTTGACAAGTCTCATTTTATTTATGTACACCACACTCTCATCAATCTCATCATTTTCATCTGAATTATTTAGTTGGCTTTGCAGTTTATTTTGTTGATTGTGAAAGGCAAGACTGCACCTATGCAAAACGACTTATTAGGTTTTTTTAAATAGAAATGTATGTTTCACATTGAAAATATTTGATGTAAGAACCCAAACGAACAGCTTTCGTTCATGATGAGGAGAGTCAAATAATGCTATATCTATTGTGGGCATCTGTGGATGTCTGGACTAGTCCCAATGTGCTCCCTAGTTGCTCCACTAGGTGTCATTGTTGGATTGTATTACCTAAACCAAAGGATTAGGCAATTGAATGTTTGCTATGCAGTTTACTTAGTTCCTTTATTCAGAGGCAGTGGTGCAGGGGTCGATGGCTGGATTTAAACACTCAAATTGATTTTTAACTGTCTGGTACAGATACAATTTTTACATAGCAGGCCAGATAAGAAGAAACTATGTGAAATCTGATATTTTCTTGCATCAACAGCCATGAAAGAAACCATCTCTGTAACAGAGGGTTCAAATAAGGTTTTCTGGTCCTGTTAGTAAATGCCTCCCATGTCACATGATGTTATTATGCATGCTTAGTTTGTCCCCTGTGTGTGTGAATGTCTAAACTAGTGCCAGTATGTGAACGCTTACAGAATAATAATGGATGGACGCTGAACTGCTTCTCAGCCGGACTGGACCAGTTTGTGATTGTATTCAAAACGAATTTATTGACTCCTTGCTGCCGTAGTGAACACACATTAGCTACAAATGAGGAACTGACAGTATTTTTGTAACGACTTCCTGACGCCACTTTTTAGCCAACACAATAAAAAATAACTTCCATTTTCTCATGTTTTTTTACATTCTTTTTTCTCCATACAAAAATTATAAATATTTTGTTTCACTTTTCATTTTTATACAAAACATCAAACTATACAAATCAAGTGAGGCATACCAAAAGAACAACTCAACAGTGAATGGAGGCAGAAAAGAAAATCATCTCTCCACTGAGAACAGGGAAAAAGCACAGTATGTCACTACCAGGCCCTCAGACACCCATGTACATCCAGATAACACAATGTTCTACCAACACTTGACACATCCCTACCTTGTGCAAGTGTGAAAACACCATTCTTGCAATTTTAAGCGCTAGAGAGGCACAAAAATCTTATGGCCATCACTTGAAGAAGCAATTTCAAGTTGCTACTTTGAGCAACTTTAAGGATCCGTTTTCAACACAGGGAGCACAAGCTGGTTTTCTCAGTGTGCACCGGTAGATACGAGGGGTCTATAAGGGTTTAGGCAGAGATACAGGTGGGCTGTGATGGCCACTGGCACTCAACCACAACAACAGAAGAACAGACAGATGTGTTCTCTCTCTCTCCCTCCATTAAAGGCTTTCTGTCTGCTCCCTTATCCTGTTGGCGAGCATATTTCACAGTCACACAAATTTGTAGAAAAAAAGGTTGCACTATCCAGAACCAACCCCAGGAGACTTTGCCCTTCTTGCTCACGCCATAGCGGTGTCTTCTCTAGATTTGTTAGGCAGTGGTTGGCCACCACAGCAATTTCATTCCAAAACACAAAAGAATATAGGGCCAATATTTAGAATTAATGCTTTTATCCTAATTAAGTAGCCAGTTTGAGTTACAGCCTGAATTAGTTAAAACAGGAACCAAACCAGGAACATGCATGTAGCCAAAACCATACTAGTAACCAACCAACACACTACGCCTCTTTCAGACCTATGCCATAGAGCTGTTGTCATCAAAACACACATGTAGGGACCTGAGGTTGATTCTGAACAGTACACTGCTATTAATTTTGGTTGAGCTGCTGAGAGGGGAAAGAGGGGAGTTGTCAGTTAGTGTTGAAACACATAATTCAAAGGACTAAGAACAGAGAAAAACACATCCTGGGGGACAGAGTGAACATTAGCGAATGAAATCCAAAGGATCGCAATCAAAAAACTAGACCGCATGAAAACACTCACACATCAGTGTGTCTGCAGATTAACACACGCACACACACATCAAGGTAATAACGCACATATACATACATATGTGATCAATACATAATTATATGCAGAAGGCAAACATACCTACAATCAATGACCCTCCAGGGTCATCTGAATAAATGCCAGCATCGTCTTGCCATGTTCACGAAGCTGGGGCACACATCACTAGGAATAAAACAATGACCTTTTAAATGTCATTTCTAAAAATGAAGAAAGAAAAATGTAAGCATAAACAAAGATGTAACATATCTTCCTCAATCTGAGGATTTAGCTCCCCTGATACAAACACACTCTGAAGAGAGGTGGGTGAGTGTGTGTGTGTGTTGTGAAAAAGCGAGAGATTCGTCTTGTGTCTGTGTAGGGGCTCACATACCTTTAAGGTACAAAAGAAAATGCCAAATAAAATATGACTGAAGGACAGGAAAAAAAAGGATTGTTGAGTGTATGTGACTAGGTTGACTGGTCGTTAAAGTGATTAAGAGGTTATCCTTGTTGCACGCAGCTGTAATCACCTAGCAAGCAAACCGGCTTTGATGTTCCAGATGTTCAGATTCTGCTCAACTTAGCAGATATTTATGAGAGCCTTATGGTGTATACATGTAGTTCCTGTAATATGCAGCGCTACTGTGAAACAATGTAATTATCCACGTGAATGTGCGCATCAGGAGCAAAGTCTCTATGGAGCTCATCTGGTAAGAGCAGATGGTCACATTCCAAGCCTGAACCACAGATTTATCCAAACGTAACCCACTGTATAAAACTATGTGTGCCAGGAGCAAAAGTGAGAGGATATTTTTGAACAAGGCTTCTTCATGTAAACGTTTCAAAAAGGAAAACATAATGTTTCTCAGGCACAGAGTCATCATTTTGCCCCTCCTTCCTTATCCCTGTTCTTCAGCATAGTGGGGGCAATGGACTGGCACAATATGCAAGGGGGTGTGTGTGAAGAGAGGATTATCCTTGCATTCTAGGTACTAAAGCCACTTAATTATTGATAGACCCCACAGTCTCTACCCCTTTAAAATAAGATTGGTTTAAAAAAAAAAAAAAATCTTCCATCAGTTAGTCCACTACATTGCACACATTCCTGATTCTTTTTAGGTAATGCCTGGGTTCAATGGCAGGATATGGTATCACATAGATCACAGTAACCTATCACTTCTCAGAAAGAAGAGGTAACCTCTCTTCACACAGGGTTGTGGGGGATACACCAGATATTATTAGGAACAATAGACTTAGACAATAAGTGACAAAGATAAAGCAACCAAAACACAGAACCCAAGCTGGGCGGACGTTAGGGATGATACAGAGCGACGTATCGATGGCACATCAGCCTTAACATTCCAGGATGCTGTTGACTGCCGCCTCTAGAACAGAGTCTGTGTCGGGGGGAGGGGGCAAGGTGAGCTCAGGCGGGTAGTGGGGCTGGGTGAGGGGGGAGGACAGGTGGGGAGACACCTGGTAGTGCGTCTGTCCTCCCGGCGTTGCAGCGAATGACGAGAGGTTACCTTGGGAATAATTGCTGGCAGCGATCAGGCTGTTGTTGCTAGCGTTGCTGGCCCCGTAGCATTGCTGGGTCCTTTTCAGGTCCAGGACACTCTTGTTTTCTACGTGTGGAGGGGGGAGCCCGAGCCCGAGCCCATCCCCTCCCCCTCCCTCTGCTCCTCCTCCCCCTCCCTCTGCTCCTCCTCCCCCTCCCCCCCCACCCCCTCCGGGGTCTCCATACCCGGGCTGGGAGTCTGTCCTGTAGGGTGGCTCTGTTGAGCCTGTATCTGTCTGTGTCCAACTAGAGCTGGACAAAGATTGAGAAAGGAAAGGATCTGGGACAGGGTTGGACTTCACCCCACAACAAAAATCCTCCAGGAAGCCGTCTAAAAACAGAAAGAGAAGGAAGAGAGAAAGAGTTAAATAAAGACTTCCTCTGGGAAAAATGGCTTTACCCATCCTTGTCCTTTATGTCTTACTTACCTGGATCTACTAGTACCGTGCGTTTGTCCTGTGTCAGGTTGCTTCGCTCCTCTTGGTTGAAGGTCCTGTCAATCATCACCATTTCTGATGATGGACTAGAGCGCTGCAGGGAGAGGAGGGGAATCCTGTAACCACCCTCTTCCATGTCATAACATGAAGCATATGTATGTGTGCACATCATTTTTGTTTATGTGTATGCGTGTTTGTGTGTGCCTACCTCAGCTTCCACCATCAGCAGTCGTCTGTATTTGTTTACCATGGCCTGCGTCCTCTTCAGCACCTGAGTTGCCACAAACTCAAATTCTTCATCCACTGTAAACAAAGGACATGTTACTCTATTTGGATAAAACCACTCACATTCTGACCTTGGTGCCACAGTTCTCTGCCTTGCTAGCAGATTCAAGCTAATAGTTGAATTCAATAAGTTAAAAAGAGGCCCGACCATTTTATTGATTTACACACTTTCCTCAGACCTGCAAACATCAAAAGGAGTGCCCTGGCAAGAGATGTTTTCTAGCAAAACACTAGGGTTTACCCTGTGAGAACTCATCGTGGCTGGGCGGCGTCCCCTGGAACACGTGGTAGGGGAGGAGTCTTTGCAGTGCATGGTTGAATGAAGTGAATCGGCTGTAATCTTGGGTCTGAACTCCAGCATGATCCTTCCTCAACTGCTGCAGAACCCTGGAGAGATGATAAGTAGAAAGGGACAATAGGCTTCAATGGCTGATATTAAGCTACACTAACGAGTATGAATACACCTGAAAAACAACAAAACAAAAAACCACACATTGTCAACTCACATTCCTCCTCTGGTAAGTGGCGGAGGGGCTGGCCTCTTCTGTGCACTGACCTACAGTAGGGAAAAATCATTATCGTGGTCCACCAGTAGCCCCCATCTGCACAATTCACCTTAAAATATACATTTGTACAAAATAGACACAATGTAGACTGAGTAATATACCTGCAAGTTTAGCATTGAATCTTGACTGATGGTTGTCATAGTTTTCACAGCTAAAAGAGACCACACAAACAATAGGATCATACGTTGATTAGGACAATTTCAAACACATTATGCAACCAAAAAAACACCATGCAACATCTGCCTTTATTACCATGGAGGTTGCTGAGCTGTGGCTGCCGGCTGTCCTGTTTGAGGGCAGGTGAGGAAGAATTCTGAAAAAAACATAATACAGAGTCGAGGTCAGTCAGATGACAACCAAAATAACAGATCCTAGGAAACAGAAGGAAGTGAAATATTCATAGCATTAAAGGAGGCAAAAGGCATGAAACACCACAAGTAGATAATTAGTCTTTCCTTTCATACCTGTCTGTAGTCTTGTTGTTCCTGTGCCGCTGTAGCAGTACCAGTCAAAGGGGACAGAGAAGTGCAGTTCTGAGTCTGAGTCACTAGGAGGCGCTGCACTGGGCTAGCTGACACTTGGCCTTGACCCCCGACCCCTGCAGTTGCTGGGCCAACCAGAGTGAGCCGCCCAGGAGCCGATGACGTCTGGATAGGGGTGGGGTTTGCACCAGAAAATCCTGTCCATGTTTGGGTCACAGTCCCTCCAACCTGACCGGCACTGACCACACCCTGATTCACAATTAGCTGGCCTCCAGGTGTTGCAGTGAAGTTCTGCCCCGCAACAATCTGCAGAGCGTTCTGATTGGTAATGAGGGCATTAGAGTTGGGGTCAGTAGGGCCATTGTGGATGGTGCTGGCAGGAGTGAGTGCCAGAGAGCTGGGCAGCAAGTACTGTCCAGGTGGTATATTTGTCTGGCCCTGTGCTTGTTGCTGCCCCAGGGGCGAGTGCACTACGATGGAGCCATTGGCTGTGTAGTGCCCCCCAGGACTAGCAGTGTTAGCATTAGCTACATTAGCCAGGGTGGTGGGAGCCAGGCTGTAGACAGTCTGAGCCCCAGCTTGGAGGGGTTTAGGCTGGATAGGTCGGACAAGAGTCTGAGTGCCTCCCGGGCCTCTCTGAATGATAATGTTCTGAAGGGGGATATTTTTGAAAGGTAAGCCGACTTGGCCTACCTGCCCTTGGGAAGGGGCAAACACCTGCCCCCCTGTTGCTGTCCCTGCGGCAGCTACAGGCCCCCCCGGCCTCAGCACGATCTGAGGTGTTCTCTCCAGGCTGCTCAAAGTCATCACCCCGCCACCCGCCCCAAATGAGCCCAACACCTGGATGTGCTGGGCTGAGCCATTGGGCAGCTGGGACACTCCTTGGAGGAACTGGCCCGCAGGGAACGCAGCTGCTGCCGTGGTAACCACACCTACTCCCCCTCCATAACTCCCAGAGACCAGCTGGGAGGGAAAGGGAACGGGAGCCTGGACCTGCTGAGCAGGCTGGGAGTCCAGTAAGGCCTCCTGGGCAAGCGTCTGCTCGGTGATATCTGCCTCTAGGAGAGACTTCTGTAGGATGTCGAAGGGCTGGTCCTCTCCACCAAGATCCACCCCCCCAGGGGAGCCCCCGGCCCCCAATTCATCCTCTATGAACGAAAGGCTGCTGGAGAGCTGGAGGCCTGCCCCTGCTGAGTCCTCGCCAAATTCACCCATTGTAGAGGAGCCATCTTTGAGGCCAGTGTTGGAGCCAGCCTAAATAAGACATTATGGGAAAGGGGAAAGAAATCGGGGAAAAAAGTGTTTGAGCAAGGACAGGATATAGCAGTTTTCCCTTTATGCATTATGTCTTAAGCGACCCACCTGTGTTTTTGGCCGCCATATAATTTGTATATTTTCCTTTAAATGAGATTCAATTGTGTATCTTCCTTGCTTGGGGCTGACTGGATACCAATAGCTTTATATTTGATCTTAAACATCTGTTGTTGGCTGTTAAGAGTCTTGAATGCCATATCCAAACAAAACAAGCCACACTGGTGATGTTACTACTTAAGTCACACTAAAAGCCTGGGAAAACCCTGAATAACATAGTCCATCATCAACAACTAAACCACTAATCATAGAGCAACATCTAATCTTATTTTGGCTGGATCACGTTGTCTCTCAGGTAATCATAGGAACACTCACAGTGTTGCCAGCGAAGAAGGATCCGTCAGACCCATAAGCTGCATTTGTCACGTCATCCTCCTCAATCTGCAGTAAGAGAAGAGGTTGTCAAAAACCCCAACAGAGAATAAGTCAACGCAGTTTTCTTCCTGTGTACATGAAACTCAGAACTAGACAACACAGTAAACTTCATTAAATTCAATGTGTTGATGGATAACCTGTGTAAAAGACAAAGTGCAAACTCATGGTTCTACAAGAGTCACTCACAGACTTGGAGCCATGGAGATAGTCATTCAATGCATCCACGTCTCTGTAAACAGCATAACAAGATTGGAGATTAAGGGTCTAGAGCAGTCTTATTTGCTTGTTAAATGTAGTTTATATAATAGCAACTGGCTTTACTTGTTTTACAACAGTGCAACAGAAAAATGTATTAAAATGAAATAAGAACATTTTAATCCAGTTGTGTTAAATAAAATCTTGTGAACAGGCTGTTGGGACAATCTAGGGCTAATCAAAACGACTCAAACACATACTTTGACTTTGACTTTGAATTTTAGTTGGGTATTTCCTTTTACCAGACACATGCAGTTTTTTCTAGAATGGCTTGTTATACTTCCTTTTTGCAACAAGGGTCAAGAAGGGGCTTGCAGCTGGTTGTGGCCCTTGGTTTCAATTGTGATCACAAACAATGTTAACTAGCCATTTTAGTGAAACTTAAATGCAGAAATGACTGCCCGCAATGTGAGAAGGAAATGTTTGGAGAAGGAAATGTCCAAGTATCCCTTTATGTTGTGATGTTATAACCATAACAATCATGCCAGTTTTATAAAGGGTTCTTTACCCTATAATATCCAGAAGACGGCGATCGTCCTCATCATCCATGACACCTGAGAGAGGACGGAGGGAAGGAGATAGAATGGAGCAGGTGAGAATGATATGGACTATGGAGGAGATTGTTCAAAAGAATTAACATGGACCAACTATTAGTGTGCTCGACATACATGAATAGCACAAACGGTTTCATTAATCAAGGGAGTGAATCCCAACTGATCGCTTGTATTCACCATAAAGAGTTAACAACTGTAATGTTAGTGAGGACAGCTGAGTAATAGGCCTACTTTATCCACATGCCAATCTTTGGTGTGGTTGGTGACGCATTCACTCACAGATTTCTGGCAGGGAGCATGGATTCAGTCATTTAACACCCTTCATTTCCTGTAGTAGGGTGGGGGGCAGAGTGAGAAAATGCAGTTAAGAGTAAAATTTGTATGTGAGAGATATAGGGTGTGACAGTGATGGGAGGGGTAGAGAGGTGAGGGAGAAAGAGGTGGTGTTCAAAATGGGGGGGTGGTGGAGAGAGAGAGAGATAGAGAGGGAGATGTTAAGAGCAGTGGTACTCAGTATTCAAGTAAGGGCAGTATGGCCCTTATTTCCTCCTACAGACACTAGTCCCTGACACAAACGTTCCCGCCTCCTACCCTCCTGTGCTGTCCCACACATTGGTCGCCTCCCCTGTCTGCTATACTCCCATAGAGTGAAGATGGGCATGTGAGTGCAAACAACTCCACCCTGCTCAATTCCTCCCTTAAAAAGGTTGTTTGTTTGAGTTCCAACATTTAAACAGGCGTTGGCTTTATGTTGTGTCAGCCAGCAAAGCTATGCAGCTATCACAATGTTAAATAATAAAAGGAAAAAAGCAGGCCCATGGAGGCATAATTTGATCAAGTAGAGTAATGTCCAGTGTCTGGACTACATCTACCAAGTCACTTGTGTATTTTTATATAATGGATGAATTGAACCAATGTATGGCATTTGTTGAGAGCAAATGTGAAAATTAAAATCCCTTTTTTACAATCTCATACTTGAATAAAATGTCTCAACTGGAGTATATGATGTAGCCTGTGTCAAAGTCAGGGGAAACAGAGACTTGTCTTCCTGATTCTGTGCAAAACGTTTCAACAGCAGTGCAACAAAATGGCTGTTACCCTCCCATATGCTGCTGTTAATGCTGAAACACGTTTAGCCACCATCTTTGGTTCAGGGAGAACAAAGACCGACAAGGCTGTTGGATTAAACTGGCTGTAAAATGACTATTTGTAAATGCTGAGTGTAAAAAAAATATGCTTAAGCAAACACAATTACAGATAGACAGAGTTTTAAATATATATATGATTATGACAGCTAAATTTGTATCTTCAGTGACTAGGCTACCAGGCAGCCAGGCTTATTTGTCCTTCAAAAAGGACAACATTTGAAGTATGAGTAAAGCAATATAAACCTTTCATCCATTTTCCACCTAACAAAAAAGGAAACCAAACGATTAGCACAATAATATTTTATTTGACAGAAAAATCTTCAAGGGTTAGACTGTTCATATGTAAAAATGTTTTTTTTTTTAAAACACCCCTTATCCCTAATGTCCATGAGCACAATAAATTCACAAGGTTAATCATTCGCTGGAATTCACCGTCTTAATAATAGAAACGCAGTCGACGTTAAATATTTTATATCCAACTAGTAGCCTAAACCTTCATTAGAAAAATGGACAAGACCGAGCCGCAGTGCCTGCTGACTACACCATGCCCTGTAGTGGTCAAATAAGCATTTGATTTGCAGAGGTTTCGATTCTGGTTAGGGTTTTTTAAATTGGTCCCAATCATCCAAAAAGACGAAACAATTCGCTTCGACGTAAATTCGAGATCAAAATAACATGCGCGACCAGCCCTAGCATACATGCTACAAAGCAAGCTAGTCACTGAGAAGACAGTTCTGCCACTGGCACTGTATGGTATCGTCGTTTAGAAAGCCAGCTAATGTACAGCTTGCGAATTTTATTTCCAAAAATAGACTGAATCGACAGAATGATAATCGCATTCAAGCAGCACAAAACGCCTGTCCTCCAGCCTCTGGCTGCTCGTCGCTGACGTGCCCCCTTTCTCTGTTGGGGAGGCTTTCATTTGTCTCCTATTTGGCTCATCTGCCAGCATGAAAAACGTCACATTTCTCTCGATTTGCCGAATCGACGCGTTTCAATCGTGGGGTTTGTAAGAGCCCGGTTACGTTAACCCGGTTGGGTAGCTCTCCAGGTCGGATACTCCGCGGTATTTTACTGGTAAACATCGGCCTGTCCAGGTTAGCTAGCCGCGCTGTCGACGTCGCCTATTTTGAAAACGTCGGTTGGAATTCGTCAACAACGTTAACGGACTAAACCTTGTCAAGCCATAAATATTTATCCCGATTAGCATAACATAAAGACGACTGAAAGAGGCAAACCCTTTACTCCTGTCTCACTCCTCTTGAAACCCAATATCTCCATTTGGCAACTTTTAATTTGCTCCCCCCTCCTTCTCCTCCTCCTCCTTCTCCCTCTCCCACTCATATATTTTTCTCACTGTCCCTGTTCTGTCTCGGATAGATTTTTCTCTCCGCTCAAACTCTCTTCCCTCCCTGAAGGAAGGGAGGAAGGAGGTTGTGTGTGTTTTTTCCTTGAAATTTTTATCACAAAATTATAATACACTCAAAGGGAAACTCACCGTCATGAAAAAGCAGTGCCTTGTCAACGGGGTTTCCTCGCCATCACCGCACGGGTTGTTGGGGTAGTGCACAGAACAAGGCAGCCCAGAGGATGCTACAGTTATTCCATAGCACTTGCATACGACTGTTAAGTCCACACAGGGGAAAAGCTGAACATTCAAAATATCAACATAAATCCACAAATTATTTTTCATGATTTAAAATAAAGAGTCACATTTCCTTGCCTTCATTAATAGGAGATAACTGTTATTGGACTTGACCGTCATAAACGGTAGGGGGCGGGCCTCTAATCAGTGTGCCACACCTTTACGTTACACAGGTAGGACTACCTAGAGTTAGACTAAACTTGTTAGTTAGCTTGATAGACCAATCCACGTCATTTACACTGTAGTCGACAATTGGCTTTTTAAATAAGCGTTTATTTGAAAATTTCCATTTCTTTTAATTGCTTTTGTTTTGAGGTATATATGTCTTTTCGTTTCCAATGATCTTGTGAGTGAACATTGTGGAATTTGGAGTGCATTCATTCACTGTCTTTCCACTGGTACTAGTATGGGCTTCGTTTACAGTTCACATTGGCCATGCATTTGAGTCTCTCTGTCTCTCTCCATGCGTATACTATTAGCATATATATTATAGTGTATAATTATTATTTTCCATTTCAAATCTGAATATGAGCCCCCCATAAAGACATAAAGAATGGTAAGACGTTATACAGAAATGAGCTTGCCTTGCCCCCTCTTCCACCAATAACACAGTAGTATAAATATACGCGTTGTACAGTCCCTCCAATGAAAACGCCGTTTGCTGCGTAGTGACGCTACGACTTCCGCATTCTTCATGCAACAAACAACACAACGCAACGCAACATGGATGAGGAGTGCCAGGGAAACGGACATGCCGGCGAAAGCAATTCAGTCAATATCCCGGAGCGACTGCTGAAACGGGACCAGGCACGGCTAGAGGATGCTGAGCGGAGGAAGGAGGCCAAAGAGAGCCAGTCTGTCACGGAGGAAAAGAGCGACTTCTTCTCCAGCGCTTTCAACAGCGAGCGGGCGGCTATCGAGGAGCTGCTATCCAGTTGCTCTGGAACTGACCGGGCCGCAGCAACTCAAACGCTGGACGAGGTAACGGTGAAAACGCAGCAATTGCAAAAATGTCTTAACGACAGCATGATGTTTCTCACGCAGTACGACCTAAGACAAGCGCAGGCGTCGTTGCAAAAAATTCAAACTTCCCTTGATGAGAAGAGAGATGAGGCATTACCCAAGAAGAAATTTGCCTTCCGATCTCGCAGTAAAGCTACAGAGAAGGTCACCGCACCTTCACCTGGTGACATCCCTGCTGATGCTGGCACCCCTGCAGATTCTGGTAGTACCAAGGTGGATGGAACTGTAAACCCTGAGCAATGTGGCTTCTCCGACATGGCCAATATGGTTCTGACCAAGACAGCCGAGGAGATCCAGAAACGGGATGTTCTGCTGGATCACCTGACTAACTGCAAGGTCCGTCTGTTTGGATCACCCAGCACGGTTCACATCAAGCACATCAGCGGCTGTGAGATCCTGTGCGGGCCTGTGTCTAGTTCTGTATTCGTTGACCATTGTATCAACAGTACACTGGCCTTCCCCTGCCAGCAGTTGCGGACCCACAACACCAAGGACACTCAGGTGTATCTGCATGTCACCAGCCGTGCCATCATAGAGGACTGTCACGGCGTGAGCTTCGCCCCATTCTCCTGGTCTTACCCAACCTTGGATGAGGACTTTAGCATGTCTGGCCTGAACCGGGACAGAAACAACTGGACCCAGGTGGATGACTTTAACTGGCTTGCTGCAGGAACACCTTCCCCTAATTGGTCTGTAATTCCAGATGCAGATAGAAAAACCAGCTGGGACCCCTTGGGCTCAAGTTCCCAGCTCCCTAATTTGCCACAGTAGCATGTTGATGTAAACCAACAAATGAAATGTTTTGCAGTCTTGTTTTAATTTCCACATTATTTCATGATCAGTTGGTTCAATAAGGGTTTCATATTTAGCCAATGACTGTAATTTCATTTTTGAGATGTTGCTGTTGGCAGATTTTATCAGCTACATTCACTAAATTCCGTTGGATGCTACTATCTGTTTAGACAGTCAGGAAAGGCTACAATCCATATGACAAAATGATAAAACTACACTAGACAAGATTGTTATGTAAAACTGTAAACATCTTAACAGCCTAAGTCATAATGTGTGGCTCTTAACGAGAAGTGTTGTTTTTTTTAATTTATGAAGAATTACTCCCGTATAGAGCAGAGTGGATCTATTAACACTATTATGCCATAATGAACCCAATTAACAAAAAGATAGGAATGCTCCAAACTACCTGTACCTGCAGAATATTCACTCATAGTATCAGATACTCCAGCTGAATTTTGTAAAGCAGAAAATGTGAGCCTTTTGCTTTGTCTACAAAGTATTACTTAAATACGCTTTTCACCTTTCGTATTTTTCACAAAGTAATTTTGTCATTTTCTGTTACTGCTGCAAAACTCAAATATTACCTGTTATTAAAGAGAAAATTCTGCTGAAACCTACTGTAAACTGTTAATAAGACAGACTAGGAACATGCCAACGATAGTGATGTAACACGGCTACAAAGGTCAAAAGGCACTCAGCACTGGTTGAATGAAGGGCAGGGCACAAAGCCTGGGCTTAAAATACCTTACGCTGCTGGAATCCACAGAGCCGTAATGCTAATTACATTTTAAGTGGTACACCGATATTACGGAATGCACTTGTAAAGGGGAAATTTAACAATTCCTGTGTTATTGAAAACAGATGTGAACAAAGACATGAATAAAGACGGCTGTTCAACGACATGAAGCTATTGTGTTTTTCTAGGCTAACTATAAAGCCTGACCTCCAGTTCTACTGTTTCTGTCTATAGCGCTGAGATGTCTGCAATACTCAAAATGGCAGCTCCCGGGGCCGGCCACCAAGAAGCTTCAAGGAGTCACAATACAAGCCATCCAGGAGAGACCTGATCATTCGGTTGGCATAAGCATGTGGCTTGTGTCTGTCCCAGACAGGCTGTTGATTCTGTCAGCAAAGTACTTGGATTGCAAATGACAACAAGGTCATTATAGAGTACGCTTGAATGCCATTTACTAGCGTGTGTTATGTTCGATTACATTTCTGTGACTATACATCCATGTTGAGTGTCATGCATCCGTGTGTCCTTATAATTGTCTTGGGCTGGTGCTTATTTATGTGGTTATAAATACATGATTCAAATGTATGTGCAAACTGGATAGGTTAATATATGAGTTAATGCTCTATTGTTTCTATGACAGGCTTCCTGGGGCTCACACAGCCCATTTGCTTTACTTTGTTAACATCCTGTTTGAACCTGTGGACCGCTACCTGTCCATGGTCTTGGTTAACCATTACCTGACATCATTGCGGCTCCCGATGTGTTCGATCACGGCGACCATGACCACGTGAACACTCAAACCAATTATGGCCCCTGGCAGCAGCTTACAATCAGGCTCATCTCCTGTAGAGGGATTTTTGTAAATTGGATCAGGCTGCTTACAGGGGCTTAGCATGACGTACTGCAACACTGAGTTCAATCATGAGGATCCTCGGCAATTCACCACCTCCAAGAGAAAGGAACACCACGATTAGCCTCACCTGCGTGATCATATTTTGTTAAGGAGGGAAACCTTTGGTAAAAGTTGGGCAAAAATATTACCTGATGAACTTAGGAGATTCTGGCACAATGGGAGAGGAGATGGCCTTGAACAAATAACCGCTGTGCTTCTTCAGGGTCCCCCTGGTTTCTTCATCTCTGCTTGTTTGCTGTGGGATGGATTACAGGTTGAGCTGACTCTCCTGTCCTGTTGGACCAGCCAGAGGAGACCCTGATCCCAGACAGACAAGGAAGCAGGAACTGAGGCTGCAGGTTGGAGCATTCAGGAGCACTTATTTAAACCAAGGGCCAAACCCTATACATCTTGGAGCTCCTACTGTTGTAATTTATCTTTGTCTCTTTTGTTAATTTGTAAGGACACATCCAAGGTTGAACGATGGCTTTGATGAAGGTCAAGTTTGATCTGAAAAAGCGAGTGAAACTCGCCCAGTGTGTCTGGTTCATGTACTGGTTCTCTGTGATGGCCGGTGTGCTGGTGTTCAGCATGGGCCTGTTCTTTAAGATCGAGCTGCGTAAGCGTTCAGAACTCATGGACAACAACGAGAGCCACCTTTTGCCCAACCTGCTCATAGGTGTTGGTTTAATAGCCTGTGGTATCAACGCCTTTGGAGGCAAAGTCTGCTACGACTCCCTGGACCCTACCAAGTTTGTAAAGTGGAAGCCCATATTGAAGCCCTTTTTGATATCCTGTATGGGTTTCAACGCCTTGCTACTTCTGACGGCCATGCTATGTTTCGTGATGAAGATCCCTCTGCAGTTCACCCTGGCTGAGGGGCTGAAGAATGGCATGAAGTACTACAAGGACACAGACACACCGGGACGCTGCTACATGAAGAGGACCCTGGACTTGATGCAGATGGAGTTTCGGTGCTGCGGAAACAACAACTACAGAGATTGGTTTGAGATTCAGTGGGTCAGCAACCGCTACCTGGACTTCAGCTCAAAGGGGGTCAAAGAGTGAGTGACAGCTAAAATCAACTAAATCCCTTACAAATACCATTAAGAGTTAGAGAGCATAAATGAGCAGCAATTGTAAAAGACAAAATTCCAGTGTGCGGTGCCAGTTTTTCCACTGGCTATGTCTGCTTGATATGTGATGTGATTTACTGAGTGAAATGATCCTTTTTGTTTTAAAGAGATTGTCATTAAGCCTCTATGTATCAAGGTGTGATTGAAATAGCCTGGTCCGGTGCAAAGTGTTTGGGTTAAGTGGATTTGAGCTGAAGGAGAGTCAAAGCTACTATATTATTCTCTTTCCTCCATTGTAAGGATTACCAGGTCAGTAGATACCAAGCTTTAGTGATAGTGGCTGGTGGATAGGGTGGTGATGGGGTTGGGGGGTGGGCGGGCAGAAGTGGTTACTAGGCAGTTTCATGGATAATGTTGGGAGGAGGGGCTTTGGTGATTAGGTACAAAAAAGATATAGTGGGTGAAAAGGGTCATGGTGGGATTAAAAGTAAATTGCAGAGCAACAATTAAACTGCAATCAAGTGATGTGTGTGTGTGTGTGTGTGTGTGTGTGTTGATAGTTGTAAAGGAGACAGGAGACTGCAGTGTGTTCTTAGTGGCTAATCTCTTGGATTACATTTCCATGTCCTTCAAGAATTAATGTCCTGTCCAATCAGCACAGGTCCTGGCGACACTCTAGGAATAGAGCTGCCTGACTGGCCAATAGAACATTATGGAGGCAGGGATTTGCGGGGCGGTTGTGGCTCAGGGGGTAGAGCGGGTCATCCGCTAATCAGAAGATCGGCGGTTCGATCCCAGGCTCCTCCAGTCCGCATGTCGAAGTGTCCCTGGGCAAGACACTGAACCCCAAATTGCTCCCGAAGCTGCGCCTTCGGTGTGTGACTGTGTATGAATGGTTAGATTCCCCTGATGTGCAGGTTGGCACCTTACATGGTAGCGCCCTGCCATCAGTGTATGAATGTGTGTGAATGGGTTGAATGTGAATGTGAATGTAGTGTAAAGCGCTTTGAGTGGTCGTAAAACACTAGAAAAGCGCTATATAAGTACAGTCCATTTGCCAATAACCACAAATACTATAATAGCCATAAAATTGACCAATAAGGTTAATTTAGGACAGTGACTGTCCAATACCTTTTTGCATTGATACTACTGTTTGAGACTGTAAACCAAATAAGCTCTTTTAAATTTAAGAACAGCAATGTTTGTATTTGATAGTGCATGTATCAGTAGTGTTCTGTGGTTGTCAGCATCACAACTCTTTCCCCATAGTATAGCATAGTATACTAAAATGTTATCCGGGGCACGATTAAGGATCACTGTTGTTAGGGATCACGGGTCCATACCTCAGTCACTCTCACGTATTTGTAATCCAATCACATCACTCTTTCCATTGCCTACTACTACTGTCAGTCAAAGTTGAGATCTGTTCTTGTTATGTTCGATGCATTAGATGGAGCTAAATATTATCAAAAGCCTTGATACCTCTAACCCATCATAAAATGACACTAAAATTTTGCCTGATCCTCTCAGTCGCATCGGCAGCAACGTGGACAGCCAGTATCTGATGGATGGAGTCCCGTTCAGCTGCTGTAACCCCAGCTCCCCCAGGCCCTGCATCCAGTACCAGATGACCAACAACACGGCCCACTACAGCTATGACCACTACACTGAGGACCTCAACATCTGGAAGCGTGGCTGCCGCGAGGCCATGCTGTCGTACTATGGAGGCATGATGAACACCATCGGAGCCCTGGTGGTGCTGGTTACGATGCTGGAGGTCAGGGGACACAGACAAACACACAAATACTCACACAGACGCCCACACAATGTTTTATATAAATCCCTTGAAAATAAATTAGTGAAATTATTAGTGAAAAAAAGCTGATTTATCATATTGCACCTCACTTTCAAATAATTATTGAAATATTCCTCTCCACATCCCATAATACACCTCACCCTTAACAAATTAGTTAAATATTCCTATCGGCACTACTTCCATGCCATGAAATGTCCAATTTAACGATTCAATGAATTGTTCACCCTTTTCTCTAATAATCTGGCAAGTGAGGTGAAACATCTGGTTCAAAACATGCAAAGCCTTGACTTAGTTGCCTTATTGTCACCCACCACCTCCCTCCTCTCTTTCTTCTTCCCTCCTTTCCACACTCCATCCACTTACTGCATCTTCTTGCCCAACACCTCTATCCTCTTTGCCTAAATATCACCCCCCCGCCTTGCTGTCAGGTTACCTTGCATCACCTTTGGCTGGCATGGAAATGCAGCTTATTTTGGCTCACCTGTTACTTTTTACACAAAGAGTAATCCTATAGCAGACACGTGGTATTTCTCCTCTCTTCAACTCTCCCATTGGCAATGTCTTCTGTTGTTGTTAAGGCCCAAGAGCCTGCCTACCGTATCATAGAAAGGCTGCACAAATGGACACACAAATCTTTGAAGTCATTCATGGTCTGAGGGATGATTAAACTGGATCTTGTAAATCTCGTAAATCTTGTAGACAAAACTATTTGCCTTGTTCTAAAAACATGGATTTGGGCTAAACCTCCAGAAGCTAATCAGAGACACAGTTGGAGGAATCCTAGACTTAGCAATAGTTATGCAAGCGTCTCTATGTCGACACAGATAGTGGGCTCAGGGATGGAGTAATGGGTTAATCTAGGGGAGGAGACAAATACAGACCCACTTCCTGGAGCTCTAACTCCTGATCTAAAGTGACCAATCACAGTCTCAACTGCTTCTGGAGCACTAAAAAACAAGGGCGTTTTATACCAACTTTTCTAATGATACTAGTAAATTTTTAGGCCATAGATTTAATAACAATAATAATGATTATGATACTGATTGGTATATATTTACTGTTCCTTTGCATAAGATATTTAACAGGTTAGAGCTAAGCTTGATAGTAATATTCTCATTAAGTCAAACATAATTACATTTGATTCATTTAAATTCAGTGTAATGAGTTTATGGTTAGTTTTTCCCTCCCAGACATTGCAATTTGTGGTCCAGCCACTTATTGTGTCCTATGATCACATGAGGCTTTGTAATACATTTTTAAGCAATTAATAATTTGGTGGGCCCTGGAATTTTGTTGTTTTGTTTTGTGTGCTTTGGCATCAAATAAGTTGAGAACCACTGGTTTAATTAGTTTGCCACTCCAAAATCCGTGCTCTGGTGCAGTAGTCTTTTCAGTGAATGATCCTGTACGTCACAAGATAATATGATGAATTCTGAGGGTCAACTTTGTACCCCTGCTGATACGTGCTCCTGTCCTCTGCAGGTGGCTGTGACAGTAGGCCTGCAGTATGTGAACACCTCCCTGTCCACCCTGGCTAACCCAGAAGACCCAGAGAGTGAGAGTGAGGGCTGGATCCTGGAGAAGACAGTGAAGGAGACATTCACTGACATCATGGACAAGATGAAGGCCATGGGCAAAGGCAACCAGGTGGGGGAGGGGGGTGAGGCACCTGTCGCCAGCTGAGTTAGCCCCTCCCACAAAAACTGAGACCACTCCCACCTGATGAGGAGAGGAGGAAGAAGCGTGAAATTGCTACTTTTTTCTACCAACATTTAATATTTAGACACAATACCCACACACACACATTTGGCTTTCAGAAGGACAAACTATGACCATATGGACTCCTTACAAACTGACTCTTTGCATAAACAATGTATTCATATATAGAGAGAGAAGGAATAGGATGAGCTACTGGGTATGCTTTTGAATTCCCATTTACCCTAACCACCTCAGATGAAACATTCATACATTCTCACAAATCCACCTCAAGCTCCAACTTTCAACTTCACAGCATACTATTTTAAAGATACACTGTCTTGGTTTCTGTGGGTTTTGATCTTTCATTAAATTTTCTTTTTCTTCTATTTCCACAAAAAAAAACACAAATCAGCATGATGATAAATCAACTAAATGTGATAGAAATTCAGAAAATGGCAAATGTTTTGCATTCACAAAGAGTATATAATTTTTCCTTTGTATTGTTGTTGGATAAAGTTTGTCAAGGAGAGCAGGTACTTAGTGTGGGGATGGTGGTTGCTATGCAACCCCCCCTCCCATGGATGCCAGAGGGTACAGTTGAAAGATATTTATAGCCCAAGAAACACAGTGTTTTATTTTTGTTGACCCGTCTATAGTGCTTTGGCTTGTAGCTGATATATAGACAAAGAAAACAAATTAAATTCCCCACTCACCTCTTTTTATACACCAGTCCACCATTGTCCAATGAAGACTGGATATGCTCTTAAGATGGAGTAGCAATATGGAGGAGATGTGATGCCACCAATTTACCCCATGTACAATATGTGTGTGTGAATTTTGAAGCACAGGGTTATAGGGTGAGGCCAAGTGTGGGGAAGGGATGTGGGCCCAGGAGGGAACCAGGGGTAACTCCAAAACCATGGAGGACAATTGAGATTGGCAGCTAAATCTTGACTCCTAACCCCTGTACTGTGAACTCAGATCCACTTTGAGCATTCCCTTGTGCATTCAGCAGCAACTGTATGTTCCACAGTCACACACATATATTCTAACTGGGATTGCTGTCTTTGTAAATAGTGTAGAAATGATGAAAAAAAAAAACTTTTTTAATAATATAATTAATCTAAATCTTCTATTTCAATGTAAAGTTTGTTTTGCCATATGAAATATTTTTTGTCTTTGTGTGTTTGTGTAGAAAGGTGATGATGCTGATGTTGATTGGGTACATGAATAAAGGATTGTAGTGATGTGATTCAAGTGTAAAATCATTGTCTCAACCTCAGGCAGCACAGAGAAGAGATCAGGAAGCAAAGCATGCTGTTGGTGCTGCAGGATTCCTGATTAAGTCAATAGGATAAGGACAATTATGGTATTACTGCTTTCACATGGACAAAGGGTGACACTTCACATGTCCATTGAAAGGACGCGCGTGCGTGTGTGTGTGTGTGTGACCATACTGTATGTAACTGTATGCATGCACAAACGAAATAGTGTTCCTGCATGTATTTGTTTGTGTTTCACTTCTCTGGATGAATAGATGATGTGAAATTCTTTGGAATTTTCACTGATTTCATCCACAATTTGATAGTTTGTGTGTCCTGAATCATCTTTGACTTCAGAGAACGCAACTAACCAATTCTTTGACCCTTTTCTGTCCAGATGTTGACAATTAGGAAAACAATGTTTACTAATTATCTAGAAACCACCTCCACTACAAAAAATAACAACTCTGACGCACATATTCTGAAACCTGGACAGGAGGAGTGAGGAACCATGAGCAGATGGGAAAGAGCTGGGAAGAGTCAGCAGGAACGGTAAAGAGGCCAACTCCGTGCGGTATTTTTGTTGGCCCAAAGTACATAACCAGCGTTGAGTAGATAAGAAGCCTAAGAGGCTTTAGATTAGCATGAGCCCCTCAACCGGGTGACCAGGTGATGTCCTACTGCAGGACACACGTCACAGAGAGAAAGAGAAAGAGAACTGAACAAGAGAAAGTAGTGAGCAGAATAAGATGAAGAAATAGAAGCTATGGGACAAATTGAGAGAAGAAAAGTAAGGTGATACTGATACCAAATATCAGGCTGGTGCCCGGCTGAAATAAGGATCACATCAGATAATTTCCTCACTACTAAAAAAATCATGTGTAGCATGTCAGAAATCAAAGTCAAGTGGTATTCTTTCTTTTTTCCACTCATATAAGGATGATAGATCTTGTTGATGGAGTTAATGGAGAAATACAGTATATCTCAATCAATTTTGTCATTGGCAATTTTAGCATTAGCTGATACCAAAGGCTTAATACTTGTATTTGGTATCATTTTCCCCTTTAAATACAAAGTTGTAAGTACTATATATATATATATGTGTGTGTGTGTGTGTGTGTGTGTGTGTGTGTGTGTGTGTGTAAAGGTGTGAGAGTGAAATGTTGAATGAAATCTAAATCAGGGCTTGAGTATAGCAAAATCACGTACAGTTTGAAGGGCCAGGTTTAGCTTTAGGTGGTTATCTCAGAAGATATGAATCTGAGGTTAAGGCAGGAATTTGTAAGATAGATGCCCTGCCACTCACAAAGTACCCTCCCAGGACGACATAACACTGAAACTGAACATGGCTAGGATTAAAACTGTGACTTTGTGACTGCGACACTTGTTTCTATGTCCAAAGCATCTTATGGCATGACAAAACTACTATATTTTCATTTCTAAAGTGCTCTTACTGTATATATTGTGTTGTTTTTTTTATATAAGAGCTCTTACTGTAATTACTGTAATACTGTAAATATTGTGTTGTTTTTTTATTGTAAATACTGTGTACTGTTGCCCTTTTGCACATTCCCGTTGAGCATTGCCACTTTTCATTTCACTACACACCCCGTGTGTGTATGTGACAAATAAAGTTCTTGAATCTTGAATCTTGAATCTTCTTGAACACATTTCAAAACACTAGCACTGGAGCAGTAACTTTGTTTTGATAGCAATAACTTGGTTTCATTACAAATATGATTAACCAAATGAACTGAATGAATCATCCTTTGTTCTATGGTTGGATTAATCCTAAATCATAAAAAGACAGCATTGAGCCAACATCTGAACTGTCATGTTATCAGAGAGCAGGAACATGTTTCTAACAGTGTCCTCTGTGTCCCATGCCGAGACTACATTCTGCTGCTCTCTGTTGGCGGCTGCAGGTACCACTGTGTTTAGTAAACTCTTAAAGATTGAGACAAAAGACTGTGAGTCAATCTAGTCCATTGAAGAGATACAGTCATCTTATAAATGGTTAGATTTCCAGCTGGCTGTCAGTAAAGTTAGTCGCCTCATGCGATGATGTCATCTGTGATCTCACCAACCCTCCCAACAATCCCAGTCATGAGGAGTGACCTTAAACATGAAACACAGCCGTTTGCTTACAGCCAACACCTTGCAGCATTTATACGTCTCTTCTAAAGTCAGTAACTTAGAGTCCAAATGTCGACCAGACTTTTCCTAGTTGTTTTTTTTGACAAACTAACAGGCATGCATCAGGGCATTGAGCCATGAAAATGAACACCATCTACCGCTTCTACACTTACAGTTACACTAAACGTCCACAAGAGGGTGTCTCTCCATCAAATGTTTCTCCTACATTCATTCAGCAGAAGTAGCCTCCCAGTTAGAAAAGTGCTCCCACTGCTAAAAAAAAATTAAAGGCGAGGAAAATTCATTGCTTATGCCTGTTGCTCACTAAAAAGAAACATATATAAGAAAATTGCAGTAAAATTATTCTGTATATTTTGATATAAACAACATCCAAATAAGACCCATTGTAAACTACAGCACATACTGAAACTGAGACTGGGAATGGGCCTTGGAGAAAATATTAGTTCCAGCACCAAAATTACTGAATGTATGGATGCATAGATAAATGTATGAGATAGATAGATGGTCTAGGAGACTGATAAAAAATCAGGTGTGCATCCAGAATGTAACTAATTAATTGATGTAGACTATTAATAATGCATGAACTTGCATTGATGAATATATGCAATTTTCACGAAATTCTTTTCACATATTAATTATTTACAGTAATAATGAATGTGCAATAGCAGTTGAATCCTCTTATTGAAAGGGTGAGTGAACAGTATATTGTAATATTGACTGAGGTTATTGGTTGACCTTGAGTTTTCCAAAGGTCAGGGACGCTATGGCCTCCAGTTCACGACACTGATATGAGTCCAACAGCTATCACCTCATCACTTTAAACTTCACTATAGCTGAATAAATATGGAGGACAGAAAGAAAAGCAGAGAGAGACAGACAGAGAGAGAGACAGAGCGAGAGAGAGAGAGACAGAGAGAGAGGCCTGTGACTGGTAGATTTGTGGACTGCTCTGAGGGGCATTGTTAGAGCCATGAGAGGACAATGCACTGCCCCCGCCCTGAATACTCGCCATACCAGCTGGCTAGCTATTACCAACACTACTGCCCCATTACAATTCCTGCAGCCACCTCCCCAAAGCCTGACACACACACACACACACACTGCATGTCCATACACCCTCAATCATATGCTTAGTCTTATAAGGCTAAAAACACACACGGTGTGATTGTTTGCGGGTATGCAGCGCAGTGCCCTGCTGGGGAAGGGGAGCTGGGTCTCCCATTAACATTCACTGTACTGTCTTGGAGTGGACAGAGGAGAGACAGGGTGGGAGGCCAGTGTCTGACAAAGGCTGAAGTCAAGGCGTGCACGGACACACAAGTCACACACAGACACACATGCGTGTGTGCAATGTGGTGCACACTTGTGATTTACAGCGAGTTAAGTATAGACCTTAGCACCTATCTGGCAGTTCAATGACATTTAGTCACCACTGCCCAACCACCCAGAGAGAACAAACGCAATCTCACACCATCATATTATTTTAGGATCCCTCTGGTCTAAACCCAAACCCATGACAAAAGTCCTTAAAGTGTAAGGGTGTGAACGTGAGAGGCAGGATTAATGTTTGTGTAACACTGAGAGAGGGCACCTGCATACACACACACATCACAGCTTACCCACACAAGTGATGGACAGTAGCTGTTGCAGAACAGGTGTGCATACCTATGTAGCCCTATTATACTAGTGTGTTTATTAAGTGTGTGTGTGTGTGTGTGTGTGTGTGTGTGTGGTGAGAGAGAGAGAGAGAGAGAGAGAGAGAGAGAGAGAGGGTGGGGGTTGGGAGCTGAGGGGCTGCTAAGGGGACTAGTGCAAGCCTCCTCCCCTCTAATAACGGGAACGCGCCGCGCGCTCCAGAACCGACTCGTGCTGCTATACTGTAATCATATGATAGGGACTCGATCTCCGCTGCAGAATTCCGATAAATCGGGCGGATAAGCAGAGGGACTGGGCAGAGCAAAGTTAAAAGGTAGATTTCCACCTAAAAGAAGGACTTGAAACTGGCGAGCTGACGCCGTGCAGGAGGACAGAGCTAACTCCCAAAAGAGGAACTTTCTCAAACTCTGAAGAGAGTCGGATAGAGGGGAGACCATTTGGAAGAGGGCATATTCGGCACACAGACGAGGTACTTTCCAAAGGATAGACGGGTTGACTGGTACTGCTGCGACCGACATCTGTTTTCTGTATCTGCGGGCTGGAGTTGTAGAGAGGCGGTCAGCGGGTCAAGGCCGGATCCGGTCGGGTTCTCGCATCTTTTTGGGGGAGACAAGTTTTTCCTGAACCCAAAACCCCCCCCCGCTTTAAAATTACGTTTTGCGTAAATTTCACCATGGTAGGGGAGACAGAGGTGAAGGAGAGACCTAAGTCCAACCCGGACTATCTCATGCAGCTGATGAACGACCGGAAGGTGATGAGTTCCCTTCCCAACTTCAGCGGCATCTTCACGCATCTGGAGCGGCTCCTGGATGAAGGTAACTTGGCTCTGGTTTCAGCCCCCTCCTCATCACCCAGCTGGGGCTCTGAAATCACTTTTCACATCTCAGAGAAGCCAAGCTAACTCTATTCTGGGTGGACTTGCACCCCACAGCCAGACACAGACAGCCAGACCTAAAAAAAAAGTAACGAATTACCTGTTACTCACTTTAGTCAATACTCCCCTGGGAGCAGTAACTCATCATACTACTACTTTCTGGGGCATGTAATGTTATTGCTGGAGCCACCCAACACTGAGTATGATAATTATGTTTTTTTTAACAATACTATTGATTTACATTAAGGTCATTTGAGTTAATTGAGTTAATTGGTTGTAATCTTTCCCAACTAGCTACTCAATACATCTCAACTGCACACTTGGACCAAAAAAACATGAAACAAGTTGTGTGAATAGGGGTTATATGTGTCACTACTCACTGCCTTGAGTCATATGGGGCAGAGAAGGGGCTAATTTGTTGGGAGCAGCAGATGAAAACACACACACACACACACACACACACACTGTCTCTCCCTCCCTCTCTCTCGTACTCTCTCTCTCTCTCTCTCTCTCTCTCTCTCTCTCTCTCTCTCACACACACACACACAGAGGCAGTTGGTGCTGGGAACAAACAGACAGTTGTTAGTCTTTCCCAGTGACCTAATGCGCAGGCTTATGTGAATGTCGCAGCCCATCCCTGGCCAGGAACGAGAACATGTCAATGTGAAACAATATTTGATTTGAGGCTGTTTACAGCGCCGGGGGCTTGTTGTTGTAGCGCGGCTGATCAATGTGCTTTAGTTGTTAATGGATAACATTTTACAAACAGGTCAGAAATTATACACACACAACAAGAGGTAAACAGGCATGCCAGCACTTGCAGCTTTATATGAAGAGTTGCCTCATCACAATTCCATTATCTCTATAAAAAAAAAAGCAAAAAACAGGATCTAGTCTGTAGAAGTGGTTTTAAATTGTCAACCAAACTGTCATTTAAAAGTAAAGCTGTCAAATGTTTTTTAACAGTAGGTGTTAAATGGTAAACATCTCATTTTGAAACAGCAGCCCATGCTCCTGTTGAACTGCATGTCAAGATCACAGAGCGCTATGACAAGTCGCATGACGCAGCAAGGATGTTCTTGGACAAGTTGACCTCTGCAGTCTGATAAATAGGCCAACTCACATCTCCAACTTATACATAGTCATATAACTACAGTACCATTCACATTTATAGAGTGAATGGTACTGGGCAGGAGCCTTTTTAAAGCAAGGCTGTACCTTTTTGTCTGAGTTGTAGCCTGTATGGCACTCGCGTTATCTTTTTTCCGGCACATGGGCTTAGTATCAAGAACGTTTCACATAGCGCAGAGTAAGAAAGCCTTGCCTATCTCACAGATTGTTAGGGTGTGTTTTCATATTTGGAAACATTCTGGTCTTGTCTATATATAAACTAATGACAGGTTGAAGTGTTGAGATAAGGCCTGTTATAACACCCCCTTCATCTTTCTCTCCTCCTCTTGTTTTTCTTTCAACTTCTCACTTCTCTTTCTCCTGGGGCCTCCCGTTCAACTCAAGTGTGAACGGGAGGTATGGCGTCTTACTCGTGTGTTTTTGTGTTTTTGCGAGTATACGTATTTGTGCATGTGTATGTTTTTAATTGACACCTTTGGTCCTGGGGTCAGAATGGGTTATTAGAGGATCATAGTTGTCTTTGTAGCTGTGGTTGTAATTTTAGAGTCCTACTGTAGTTATTATGGTCAGACTTATCACTCACAGAACAGGGAGACATGCCTGTCAGCCTGCTTAGGTCAGATGATATTTGTGCCTCAAGGCAGTTATTCTGTGTATGTGTGTGTGTGTCTGTGTGTGTGTGCAAACCGGGGGCCTGTGTGTATGTGTCGTGTATGTGTGTCTGTGGCGCAGTAGCCAGTTATTATAGTGCTAGCATGCCATTACAAATGCATCATAGGCTAGCATTGGTCATTTGAGTAGTCCCTAAACAAACACACAGACAGAAAAACACAGTGAACCTCATTTAAAAAGGTTCTTCTGCGCAACCAAATTCAAGCCAAAGGTGTGATTTATAAGAAACGGTTACAGTGATTTCTTCAGTTATCAAAACCTAGAAAGTTTCAGTCATTACCCAAGGTATGAATGCAATAAATATCAATTTTCATTTGTTTTTTTCTCACATTCTTTGAAATTATACATTTTTTTTAGAAATGAGTTCCCGCGTCTATCTGTCCCAGCAGTCCAATGCCTCTCTATATGGTTGTTGAGTAACTGTCTGTCTCTGTCCTCAACCAGTACTACCCAGACACTGGTAGTTACAGTAGGTCACTGTGACTCCCACTAACCTGTACACTTTTCCTAACCTTATTTACAGAGTTATTTACAGAACGCACATGTGTGTGTGTGTGTGTGTGTGTGTGTGTGTGTGTGTGTGTGTAAAACCCTGTTGGAGAAAGAGACACAAAGACTTAAATTGTCAGTAACAGATGAGACCTGATTGCTGAACGTTCAGTAGTTAGATTCTACATTGTGGTGCAGAATGCGTGTGACTGTCTGTCTGCCTGTCTCTCTGCCATGACAGTGAGTATGGAGGACAGAATTAGCCATAATAACAAATAAATAAATAAATAATATAATAAATAAATAAATAAATACATCTATCAATGAATACAAAATAAATAAATAAAATCTGTCAATAAATAAATGAAAGAATAAAAGTTAACATAATTCAATAAATGAATGACTGAAATAATGCCTATTCAAGAGAAAGAAATAATACATTTCCTTATTAATTCATGTATTTCAGTATTTATTTATTTATTGATGTATTTCCTGCTCCGTGATATGCTAATGTTTCAGCGTAGCAATCAAACTACTGACACCAAATAGCTCGATGTCCGCTACTGTTCTGCAAGCTAATACCTCAGCAGCGGGTAATCTGGGGAAGTATCGCCAAATCTCTTAATTCTCTGGATATCGCAACGTTAATCATGACAGCAATTAGCCCAGCCAGTCTTCCTGGCGGTGGCCGAACTTATAGAGTGATCGTGAAGTTACGTATATTGATAATATTGTGGGACTTGAAGTTTGTTGCTGACAAAGTTGTTTTGTTGTCAGCTAAGTAAGGCAAATCCAGGTGAGACGATGCGCCACGACATTGACCAGCCAATAGTGTGTTAAACACCAGCCCACATGTGTTTGATTGACACAGCTTCATTATCATAGTAGCGAGAAACAAATGAATTGGGGAATAAATGACTATATAGATAGATATAGATTCTTGATTTTTCTTGTTAATGCTCATTGTTTTACTTATTTATTTATTAACTTATGCCCACTGTTATGCATTTTAGTATTTTCAGATTTCTCTACATTTTGATTTCATACATTTAGTTATTTATTCATTCTTTAATGTCTATTCTGTCTATTCTGTCCTCCATAACTCCTGTCCTCCTGCAGTTCTAATGACAATGAATCATCTGAAGAAACCAAAGGACCAAAGGCATCCTCAACTAAACACTCTCTCCCTCTCTCTCTCTCTCTCTCTCTCTCTCTCTCTCTCTCTCTCTCTCTCTCAGAGATTGGTAGGGTACGCAAGGACATGTACAATGACACAATGAACGGAGGCTTGATGGATGGGCGGGACTTCGAGGAGCTTCCTGAAGCGATCGGTCCTGTGGCTCAGCTGCAGGAGAAACTCTATGTGCCAGTCAAAGAATACCCAGACGTGAGTGAGCAGATCTGCGATCTTTGACCTTTTGAAGAGTTTTTAATTGACTTTTCACTCTTCGTCACTTTATCTTCTCTAGTTAAAGAGATACTGCCTGAAAGTTAGTTTAGTTTTTACTCCAGGGACTCTTCACTTACAAAGCTGATGTCAATCTGAGGTCATCTGTATTTACACCTAATCTAAATATAATCTCAATTGAGTAATCTATGAACTCTAGCCAGTGCATGTGCGTGCCTGCTCACACATACAGTGTGTGTATAAGTACCTCTATATGACCTATGTTGAGCCAGACGAATGGCTCACATGATCTCTATTCATCAGCCCCTCTGCTCACCAATCATTAGATACAATGACAGGCTGTCCTCATTCACATGACAGGAGACTAACAGGACACACACACACACACACACACACACACACACACACGCACACACACACACACACACAGTGGAACGGTTGAGATCAGGGTTAAATATAGAGAGCAGTTCCTCTCTCTACATGCCTTGTGTGTGTTCGCGGTGTGTTGGCATGAGTCAGGGGTCGTCTTTAAGAATGAGGAGAATGCGTAGCAACCCTTACAGAAGTGAGCATTAGGTTACGCAGGGAGACTTCAATGGAGAAATTAAAGAGGAGGCGTGGACAAGAGAGAGAGAGAGGTATATAAAAAGAGGCAGAAGGGGAGAAAGAGAGAGAGGAGGGGAGAGAGACATAGGAAATGAAGGGAGACACCGAGTCTGGAAGAGCAAAAGGGGTTAGCGAAGACAGGAGATAGAGATGGACATAGTGAGAGAAAGGGAGACAGACGGAGAGAGACAGAGGGATAGAGGCAAAGAGCACACACACACACACACACACACACACACACACACACACACAGAGGGGCAGCTGTCTAGTTAATCACTCAGTCTTAGTGACAGATAAGGTTAAGAGAACGCCGCTGTCCTGCCATGCCACCAGCAGCAGCCAGCACACATATAATGAGCTATTTTTGTCTCTCTCAGTAACACACACACACACACACACACACACACACAAGCTCAAAGCACATGCGAATACACACACACTTGGTCAAAGACAGTTTCCCCTCTGTGTATGGGCGTTTGTATGTCTTGTCTCCCTCCCTTCAGGCCTGTTTGTGAGTGTGTTCTGGTCTTGTAGTTTAACTTTGTAGGGAGAATCTTGGGCCCACGTGGACTGACAGCCAAACAGCTGGAGGCAGAGACGGGCTGCAAGATCATGGTGCGAGGAAAGGGCTCCATGAGAGACAAGAAGAAGGTATACACACACACACACACACACACACACACACACACATGCTCAAAATATGTCCTCCCATCCCATCCTGTCATTGTCAGGTCAAATCAACTTTATTTATAAGAAGAATCTATCTTTCTATCTTTCTATCTTTCTATCTTTCTATCTATCTATCTATCTATCTATCTATCTATCTATCTATCTATCTATCTATATCCATCCATCCTTCCTCCGCGTGTTTTTCCCTCCTGTCCTGGTGTTCGGTCCATCTGTCCTCCCTTCCTCTCCCCTGGTGTCTGGAGTTGGACGGAGTCGGCGTGAGCTTTCCAAACGGCAGGTGGAGCAAGTCCAGCATTCCATCCCCCCCCCCCCCTCTCTCTCCAGAACATTTCCTACCCCGGACGCCCTGAGAGAGAGACACACACAGTGGGAGGCAACAGGGAGGAGAGGGAGAGATGTTGACGTTGAGTGTTCTTTGAAATGAAACATCTCACTTAAAAAAACAAGAGAGGATGCAAATCCCAGCACAGCATAAAGAGACGGAAGGCTACTAATTTCAATTTTAAAAGATAGGGAGAGAAAGGGAGGGAGAGGGGACTAGATAACACAGAGGACAGTGGGAAAGAATGGTGGGAGAGGTACAAGGGAGGGAGGGAGTAAAAGGAGGTGAGACAGAAAAATTGCAGAATCTACAGGATCTGGGTTGTGTGTGTGTGTTCTCAGGCCTATCCAAACAAGTAAAGCGAAACTCTATTCCAATCTCTGCAGCAATGGGTAGCCGGGCCTTGTGGCGCCTTCAAACGAAGCACTTCAAACATATGTGTGTGTGTGTGTGTGTGTGTGTGTGTTTCAGGAGGAGATGAACAGAGGGAAGCCCAACTGGGAGCACCTCAGTGAGGACCTCCACGTCCTGATCACGGTGGAGGATACACACAACCGCGCCCAGATCAAACTACAGCGGGCCACCGCCGAGGTCAAGAAACTCCTCGTCCCCGCTGTGAGTAGCACCCCAACCTCCGGCGCCGGATCCTCTCTGCTCAACCGATGGAAACTGTGTGACTGGATGAGGGTCCTGGGCGTTGGTATGCATGTGTGTGGCTGGAAGGGGGAAGGGGGATTGTCGGTCCAAGTGTTTTTTTGTGTTTTTGTGTGTGTGTGTTTCTCTGCGTATGTGTGTGCGTGTGTATTAGGGAGAGTGTGTAAGGGGTTAGGGTAATTAGGGAACAGGCATAAAGGGGTTTCCATGGTAACCCCGGGTTGTTTGAAAGGCTGAGGGAATGAATGGAGAGTCTGTTCACTCGTTCTCCCCACTCCATCACTCCTTTCACTCGTTCACAACTCACTTCATTCCCAACTACTGGCTACAGTATTCCCTTTTTCTCCAAGGATTTTTTTGTTGTCGTCCACACAAGAGAACATTTTGATTGCACTCCTCAGCATTTCTCACATTCTTCAACCCACCTACTCTTCCCTCCCCACGCACAAGTGGACACACAAGTGCGCATACAGGAGGACAAGCAAGAATCACACACATTTGGACGTTGCACAAACACACACACACACACATATACATACACTCGCTAGATTTTCCTCACCGCAAAACAGTAGCGCATTATACAACACCGCCCCACCACACATGTAACTATACACAAACAGACACACACATATCTTTCACATCACAAGGCTCTTTCCTTCTTCTCCCCTGCATTATTTGTAACAATGGAGATAGACAGACCAGACCGGCAGAGGAATTTCTATTGCAGCCAGCAGCCGTCACACTCCTCTCCTCACAGCACAGTATCAGCCAACCCCAAAGGTTAAAGGGGGAGGAGGTGTCGAGGCCATCAGGAACACAACACCTGTTAGTCGAAGTGTGTGTGTATGTGTGTGTGTGTGTGTGTGTGTGTGTGTGTGCATCTCCCTGTTTTGGACTGTGCGTGTGCATGTGTGTGTTAGGCTAGGTTAGGGATATGTGTTAGTTTAACCTAGCTGACCTTGCTGTCCAACTGTATATCGATCGAGCTGTTCTCAGTGTTACTCGAACTTAAGCTGTATTTGACACTGACTATGTCCCGTCCTACTCCATTTCAGACAATGCAAGAATTAATTTGAAAGTCCAGCACAGTAACTACACACAAAGACGTCATTTCACCTCCTACCATTTAAAAAAAAAAAATCTAAATTGCAACAAGAGCATAATTAGTTTCAGAATATATACTGACCTTTGACCAAACAACAACAATAAGTCTCTCAAAAGTTAATTCATTTGCTTGTCAAATGGTTGAATGTTGATGGAGTTCAAGCCCCTTTCTAAAGAAGCTGATTGTCTTACTGTGTGTGTGTGTGTGTGTGTGTGTGTGTGTGTGTGTGTGTGTGTGTGTGTGTAGGCTGAGGGGGAGGACAGTCTGAAGAAGATGCAGTTGATGGAGCTGGCCATTCTCAATGGAACCTACAGAGACGCCAATGTCAAGATGCGTAAGGATGACATCATAGCTAATGTGTGTGTGTGTGGGGGTGAGGGGGTTGCACGAAGGAGGGGCCGGGGCTCTCGGTACAGGAGTCTACTGTATATATGAACAATGCCTCCGTTTCTCTTGTTAAATAGAGAATGTTTGTGTGCTTTTTTTTGTCCTCTCCTCTTCTTCCCTGTCTATTGTGTGTGCATGCACGTGGGTGTGTGCATATTTGTGTGTGTGTGTGTGCTTGTGTCTACGTGCGTACAGCCACCATGGCCTTTTCTCTAGCATCCCCTCCGGCACCTCGAATCATCACAGGTCCCTCACCCATCCTGTCTCACTCCATGCGGAACCCCACCCCGGTCGCCGCGCCGACCATCATGCCCCTGCTTCGTCAGATCCAGAGCTCCGCCCTCATGCAGGGAGGCAGCCCCCACCCGGCGCTGGTTCAGCAGGGGCCAGAATCTGGAATCATATACGCGCCCTACGACTACCCCTACACACTAACACCCTCCATACTGGAATACCCCATTGACTCGACTGGAGTATTAGGTAAATGCATTGAAACATTCATCCACATAACATGTTAAAGCTCCCTGCAGGGCTAACTGTACCCTCTCTTTGTTTTCCAGGTATGGCTTTCCCAACCAAAGGCTAAGCGATAGCAACCCCTCCTTGCACACACATGGACTGGCTTGCAGAGACCCCTACATATGTGCCCTACATAGCAAACACCAAGTTTGCTTATGCTTAGGATGACACATTCCTTGACAGTCATACTGTAGTGATTTGTCCATTCCTTCACTCGTGACTCTGTTGATTTCTTCTATGTGCTAGCAGACTTGCCGACTAGTGTTGTGGTGTGATAGCATAACCTATTTAACTTTTTTTAATAGTCCAGCTTCAGCTTGTAATTTTAACACATTATAGCGAACACATAGACATTTTAGCGCCGCTGTTTGTGATTTAGTGTGCGTTAAAGCTTATTTTTTTGTAGGAGAGCTATAGAGTGACCTTGAATACAGCCAAGGTCAACCTTAGTGAGAAATTAGTGGTTTGAACTTATGTTTACTTTTCCGAGGTGAAAAGTAAGAGGAGGATAGACAGACCACAGAACGCCGGAAAATGTTGTCTCTTAGAAATGTGACATTTTCCTTATCTTCACCCTTAACCTAAAACACTTTGGAAATGCCTGGTTTCACTGATGTTGGTGCCATAGATGGACTGTTTGATGTCTCTCTGATGAGTAACCTGCTGTGTTCTGTTTTGGCGATGTCATTGCGCTGTTAGCAGGTGCCATGACCACTAAGGTACGACGCCACGACATGAGAATCCATCCTTACCAAAGGGTATTGACCACAGACAGAGGTTAGTTAGCTCACCAGCCACTCAGTATGTGTGTTTGTGAGTGTGTGTGTGTGTGTGTGTGTGGACCAATGGACCAATGTCAGTCTACATGTGTGTGTAATATGGCATGCCTCAAAAGAAAGCTCAACTCAATATCAGTAAAAAGGTCACACACTGGACCAGTTACAATGTAAAATGTGAAACAGTATTTGTCACAGTGAAAGTGAAATAAATGAGCAGAATGGGAGAAACCATGTTAGGGGTGACAGCTGCAGCGGTACTCTTTGCCTGCCTATTAGATAAACTGGAAGGCTTGCAGGCTGGGACCCTCTCAGTGAGAATGGATCGTTCCATTCATGTGACTCAGTCCTTGTGACTCTAGATTTGGAGTCCACTCTCAGAAGTTTTTTGTTGTTGTTTATCTCTTCACTACTACTTTTTGGCCTACCAATAGGCAGTTTTATTTATGCCCAACTTACCATTCCAATAATTTGATTTCTACAAACTTTTTTTTGTATTAATTAATTACTTTGTTGTGCCCAATGACTATATGACACTTTACAGTGATTGTTTTTTTATGAGGGTCATTCAATTGTTCAATTGAGTACGATATGATCTTTGGCTTTTACTACTAAAACACAGCATGTGTTAACTACTGAAGTCTGTGTTACAAGCTCTTTTGTATGATATACTGTTGTTTGTGGTCTTATCAGTTGCCCACTGGACTTTATCGATGGGGCTGTTTACATCTTTCATATATTTCTTAGCCAGAGTGGTGCTGTTGCCATGTATTTAGCTGCAAAATAAATTTGTATATAGGGATTTTAAGGATTTTAAATGCTTTTTTGAAGCTTATGAAAACAAGATTGCTTGGAAATACTTAGTATTTTTAGTTTTTTAGGTTGTTTTTTTTTAGTTTTTAAAATTTGTTTTTGTTTTTACAGTATGCTTTTTATAGGTGAAGTGTCTATATATCCATGTAAACTTCAAACTTTTTTTTCCGAAGTGTGTAGCTATTACAGTTTAGTCACACTGAAGGTGGCAGTGAAGGCAGTATTTCGCTATCTGTATTTATGATGAGGTGACCCTCTCATTCCACTGGCCTTGTGACTGTTTTATGCAATAGAAGTGGACTAGCTAGCTACAATATGTGTGTGTGAGCGGTGGTGCTCTTGTTGTACACAATGGACAAAAAACACTAAAAGGCAATAAAGTTGAATATTGAAAAAAAATCTCTAAAGAAAACCAAAGCCTCTAAATTATTGTAGTTAGAAAATGTCTGATAATTTATTTCTTAATTCCCTCTAAAATCACCATCTCTTAACCTCTCATCGCTGTCTCTTACAAGGGGCCTCTTTGCTTACTGTAGTTTTTAGGTGCTGTTCTAATACTTCATAGCAGATGGATCAAATCATAGTCAATACACCTTTATATATCACAACAGTTAATCAACAGGATCTTATGCCTGCTGCTAAACAATAACTCTAATTTTCAGTAAGTATTACCGAGGCCCAGACGCCTTCTTTGGAGATAAAGGTCACTCTCTCACCCACATGAAACCATGCTGTCTCCTTCTCTGTCCATGGTTTCACTGTCTGTCTGTGCTAGGCGTAGCCCAGCTAGCATGAGTAGTATCACTGTAGCAGCAGTCACACGATGGGAGGGGTATCTCCTAAAACCTCTGCATGCGAAACACCGTCATGAGCACATATGAGCATCTCTAACTAGCCATTCCTTATGTCAACCCTCAGCGGCTGATGTAAGTCTTTCTGAATGGTTATGCAGGGCTCATGAAGGTGTCATGCAGAGCCTATATAGTGCCCCTCACACTATGTGACTGCAGTAGATCTGCCTTGTTGTCATCCTGACGCCACTAGCCGACACTAATCTCTCTTCTATCTTTTTCTTTTTATGTCCCCTTTTTGTTTCCTTCGTTTTTCCACGTCTGTCCGTCTCTGTCTGTCTAACTCTAGCTGCCACGGCAACTAACCCATGACCCTTGACCTTCTGACCTTTCTGCCCACTGATGACCCACCCATCTCTGCCTGCTGGCGTGTTCATTGGCCCACAGCCCTGCCACTCCCCCAGCTCAGCCAACCAGAGACCAGCACATTGGGAACAACCTGGCTGCTTCTGTCTAACCAGCCAACCAGAGGACAGCGATCTTGGGAATAATCCTCACAGGACTCGCCCATCACCAAGCCCTAACCAAACGTGCCTTCCTTCCAAAAGTCCAAAGCCAAACTATCAATCTAGGAATCTGTCATTTCCATCCTACAATCAAAATCCCAATCCATTCTAATCATTGCAGTTGGTAACCAGTAGATTTTACTGGGTACCCTTCCTGAACCAGTCCCAGGCTGTGCCAAACTGTCTCTCTAAACTGTCCTGGTCTGATGGCCCATCGCCAACTCATGATCTGCACTCCCCTGCCCTCAGTCCACATGACGCAATAATAATGACCACATTAATAGCATGGTAACTATACTGATAATAATGATAATTGTACTTATCCAGCACATTAGACTGTACTGCACTAAACTTAAAGGGATACTTTGGTATTTTCTTTATCCGGTCACATTATGTGGGAAAGGTTTCTACATTTGTGCTGCAGCTACCCTAAAATGTCTTCTTAGCATTACTATCATTTCTCATTTATATCTACCGGGCAGCTAGCGGTATCCATTGGTTTGAACAAGCCGCTCAGTTAACTGAAATGCCAGTGCAGATCCTTTTTCCACCATAATGTGACAAGGGCTCAGTAAGGAAAAATAAACTCCAAAGTGTCAAGGTATCCCTTTGAGTGTTTCTAAATAGGTAAATCATCACTGTCACCTAGATACTGGTGTGTAACCTGGTGTGTTTACCAGACCTCACTTCCTCCCCTGGATTAGACTTTAAACTATGTCAGCCTTTCTGCACAGTGAGTCAACACACAGATATACATGCCACGCCTGTGCTCACTGACAGACACACACACACACACACACAGAGGGAAGATTGCACTCCTTTTGTCTAAATGTAGAGGACTTCCACAATGATGCCTTGGCCTTTATCGCACTACAGTATTGTATGAGCTTGAACAACAGTGCCTTTATTTATTGAGAGTGATGGAACAAAGTTACGCCAAAATATGTTTAACTACGAAAGAGATAATGCCATTAGGTTTCAATGCAGATTAATCAGGTCAGAATGAAATGTGTTGCAGCCTAATCTAAATATTATGGCTTTACACACATAAAGCCTTTCCTTAGTGCCAAAAAATGGCTAAAATGAATTCGAAGTGCATTGCAGTATTTGAGCAGCTGCCATATCAGTAGGTTTCATTGAGCCCCAGTTACAATGTGTGATATGTTTATGGAGGACGGGAGGCCTCATCTGAACAGTGTTATATTTTAGTTATTTTTGTGTGGTTGATCATTATGTGTGTTGTTTTGTTTAGCGAGATAGATTTGTGCGTACATATATTTTCATGTGTATCCACTTTTTGAGAACACATTCAATTTGACTGTACTTTGTCTGGTGGGTGTGTTACTTTCGTATGAGAGATACACAGTTCCTTTAAGCGCACACAAACCAACTGATGCCTTGATTTAAAAAAAAAAAGAAAGAAAAAAAAGTAATGGAGTCATATTCATAACATTGTAACAAGTTTATAATGTATTTTTATATTCTATTTTGTACGTGAAAATAACATTAAATGACCTTTTCAGATAAGAACAATATGCTTTATTACGGCGAAGAATTTGATGACTATTCTGTATTCCTTCATGTTATCAACCATTGTGACGTTCATTAGTAATCTTGTAACATTACATTTTTAACGTCCTGATATACTGGAGTTTCTGATGTTCTCTGTATTAACTTTGAGATCAGTGTTGCTTCCCTTCTGTGCCTTTTGTATATAAGTGTGACAATTAACAGTGTAGTTCAACATTAATCTACTCTTCAGTGCCAAGTATAGGCTACTAACTGTCACTACTTCTGTGATTTTTAACCACTTTAATGAGACCTGTCTCTGCTTTGGTTTCTTTAAAGATGCAACATGTGTGTCTGAGAATAAAACAAACAAAAAAAGATATGTGTTGAAAGATGACCTTTAACTTTTTAAGTATTCTGAGTAGGAATAACTCTTTGTACTGGAGGGCAATTTAGCACAATATTAAACTCATAGTTGTAAAACTAACAAACTTTGTTGCTTTTTCTCTGTAGCACTTAATGATGCAAGTCAGCTTCCTTCCTGCCTACTAACTTCAGACTCTCCGTAGATCCTGAGGAAAAGTGTGTTATGAGTCAACAAACCCGTTGAACACAGGAATACACAATCGATACTGAATGCAGAACAACCATGTTTCCTCTCACTTCTCTTTTCTGTTTTTTCTTCCTCCTCTGTTTTCTTCTCTCTCTCTGCTCCTGCTATTTATGCGGGCGTTGCAGAGATGTGTAATAAGAGAGAACAAAACACCCTCATCTCCCCATGGTTTCCCAGAGGCACACAGCTGTACAACTGAAAAGGGGGTTTCAGGTTAGGAGCACTGGACGGCTGGGGAATTTAAGGGAAATTGATTGTGCAAGCTCGCCTCCAAACATCTGCAGAGTAAATATTACACAGGATCACAGTCTCTCCCTCAAGTCTAGTGTCTCTACAATCCCACTAACAACCCACACATGTCATTTTACAACTCCTGCATGCAACCTATGTTTTAATTTTACTCATTTTTTCTCTCTTAAGGGTATGCTTATCAAAATTGAAACATTCAGACTATTATTTTAAAAACATCCAGAGCCTAGTTTGAGCTACACAGACATTTCAAGTATAAAAATAAAGTAAATGGGGAGTTCTTTTATTCCAGCACATTTGAAGCTCAACAAAAAAAACATTGCATGTGTTTTTTCATGGTGAATGTTGCAGTGGGTGGTTCATTCGTCCTCTCCCTGCCCTTCCTGCTTCCATTGTGGAACTGGGGGTGGTATTGAACTTCAGGCTTGGAGTTGAGCCTGCTCTCCGGTCGTAACCCCTACTCCTGGTTGCAGAATGAGAAAGGACATTATCTGACTGCTGTTGACAACCCGTTGGACAGGAGGCAGGAGAGTGGAAGTATTGACGTTCCATTCCAATGGCTGGAGAGTAGTCTGAGATAGCAAGAGGGGAAAATGTGTGTGTGTGTGTGTGTGTGTGTGTGTGTGTGTGTGTGTGTGTGTGTGTGTGTGTGTGTGTGTGTGTAGTTTCATGGGGTTTCTTCCAGTCCAATGTGAAACACTCTTTAAGCATCTGGTAATGTATTCTGCAGTCTCCCCTTGCCATTGCCAACACTGGAGCCCAAAGCTCCCAGCACTCACAATCAAAGTGTATGTTTTTGCATGTGTGTGTATCTGTGTGTGTGTGTGTGTGTGAGAGAGAGAGAGAGAGGGGAAAAGACAGGTTGATTTACAATGCTATGTATGTACCACATTCTCCACATAATGAAGTGCAACAGATGTCCTCTACTTGGTAAATATTTGATGACCGACCAGCAGAATGATTTTAACTGAATTACATGGAAGTCCTACGCTGCAAGGAATTACTCAAAAGTTGTATTTCAACTCCTTTCTCTCTCTTTCACTCTCACCCGCCCTTGTCCTCTTCCCATGTAAATAAGGCCAACTCCCCCTAACTCCACACACCCCTCTGAGGCAGTTTAAAGACCCAACACTGTCTCCTTGTCTCCTTGACAACCAGCATACACTGGGGTCCTGTCGTGGCCTCTCTGTCTTTTGTGTTTGGGAGCTCAGAGAGCGAGTGAGAGAGAGAGAGAGATAGGGGGAGAGGGAGAGCGAGAGACAGAGAGGAAAAGAAGAAGGAAAAAGTGATGAAGCAATGAAGATGATGATAACTAACATGACATCATAGCTATTTTATCCCACAGCCGTCATTTTGTTTGTGGTCCGATGGTGATTAGCTGGAAGAGCAAAATGGGTGACAGCTTTGTCTCAGAGAGAGAGAGAGAGAGAGAGAGAGAGAGAGAGAGAGAGAGAGAGAGAGAGAGAAAGAGAGAGAGAGAGGGAGGGAGGCCTGAGGCTGAATGGGGCATTGTGGGAAGACGGTGGGCACACTGGGCAGTAATACAGAGAACACTAACTCACAGATCATGCCAGAGAGTCTGAAAACACCCACACTGGGCAACAATGGCAAACTTCATCGCTCCACTTGGCCCCTTCTGAATACACATATACAATGGCTGAATCCAAATAAGATGCTCTGTTATTTGTGATTTCAACACACTAAATTCCTTCAGTGCCTCTGTCCTTTTGACCAACAGCAGATGGCCAGGCATGCACACATGTGCATGAGTGTGTGTGTGTGTGTGTGGTCTCAGCTTGCACCCTCTGTTGCATCATGGGTACCCTGGCCTGTAGGCTTGTAAGGTGGGAGATCATACACTTACAGCATGACAGGTGTCTTATGGCAGTCATTTAGTAACAGCTCTACTTTAACCCAGCATTGTATTCACATAATGCAAAGAACCTCATAGGTCAGTCAAATAAATACAGAAGCTGAGATCACAAGATCATGACTCGATTGTTTCGAGATAACAAATTAATGGTAAACACAACTTTTGTCCCATTGCTGTTGCCTTCATGAGAGGCAAGCCTAGTAAGCCTGACACTGTAGCCGAAGTGTAGACAGACTAAAGTGGAAATGACAATGTCAGAAGGAGAAATCCCGATTGATCAAGGTATGGCACAGGCAGAAATTACAACCATAATCAGAAACCTAATTAAGTCCTCATCCAGAGAAAACTATTACTGTTGCCTCACGATAATGAGATCATTCAATTGTGAACACGAGAATAGATGTCTCGAGATCACGACTCTCGAGACAACTCGAGATCACAACTCTCGAGACAACGTGAGTAAAGAAATATGACCAACACGGCTCACAGTTTAGTAATAAAATCAGTTCTGCTTTGCAAGAGATCTGTGGAGGAGCTTAAGTTTGACCCTTCTTTAACTTGGCTTCACCTTCCTACTGCACTTCTTCTATCAGCTCTCTGCTGCCACTCTGTGTAGCATAGCAGGAAGTCCACCACATGAACAAAATTACATCATTCTCCTTTGCCTGTTGTCAGTTTTGTATTTTGCTGGCTGCTACAAACCATTTGTCCTTGAGTACAATAAACGGATCCCAGATCTGTGGACGATGGGTTGAGGTGTCGCAAAATTGTTGTGCGTATGTTAACATCAAACCAGCCGTTTTATATATTTGTTCCATCCATTATCATTTATAAATAGGTTATGGTAGTAATATCATGAAAATAAAGCGATGTTTGCAATAGTATTGTCTGTTTCCCCAATTTTCATGATTGCTTTAGTTTACGTAATCTCTGTTCAGCAGCAGTCAGTTTACGGCAGAGCGTGTTGCTGGAGGTCAGAGTATGATGGAAAGGCAAGCTCACTCAGCTACAACGAAAAGCTGACATTTTCACGTCGAAATCCGATTTAGGAGTAAAAATAAACACTAACAGGATTAGGTCTATTGCCGGTGGTGTATCCGGTAGCACGTCTTTGATACAGTTTGTATCGGACTTTGAACGTGTTGGTACTGCAACATAATTTGCTAACGTTAGCCAGGTCGGCTAGGCTAGCTGTTCTAGCATTTCACTGGCACCTCCAAAAAAAATCTCCAGGTGAATCCTCGGTACTTTTCTAGCCATGGACAACAACGCACCAGGCTCTGGAGGATTCAAAGCAGGTCTCGGGAATCTGTTTGGAGGAAGTGCACCTGAATACTCCAACACAGAGCTTGCCGGTGTACCTCGTAAGTGCCATGAAGCTAACGTGACATTGCTTCATGTTTTCTCGTTACCTTCTGCTAGCTTAAAGGCAAGCAACCGTTGACGGTACCTTTTTGTGCTGTTAATCAGTACCATGACTTGCTTTTCCAGTAATATAAACGTTTACATTTGCTGTAAACACAGATCTGTTAATATAACATGTCTCTGGGTTTGACGAAGTGGTTAGCTGACATTTGTGTTTTAATATCATCGCAGTGACTGGAATGAGCCCCCTTTCCCCTTACCTCAATGTCGACCCTCGTTACCTGGTACAGGTAAGCCATCCTGCTTGCCACTCACTAATGTACTAGTACTGAGTGTATGTATTCTCATCTTTGAAAATTATATTTCTTTAATAGTTTTTCCTCCTTGTAACGGCTTTGTGTTGTGTTTTAGGACACAGATGAGTTCATTCTGCCCACAGGGGCCAATAAGACCAGAGGGAGGTTTGAGCTGGCTTTCTTCACCATTGGAGGCTGCTGTATCACAGGTGAAAGAACATCAACACTTATAAGTCCATATGTTATGTACCTTCCTCATATCTTTTTGACACACGTACTATTCAGTTCAATAACACTTTCAGAAATCTGGAATACTAAAATTGGGGAAATGGTGGTAATGAATGGGAGTTGTATGTCTAAAATATCTGGGGGGGAAAAATAAATAATAGCTGAACTTTATTTAGTTTCTGAGTGTGGGATGTTATGTAAGTTATGTATGTATGTATCTCACCTAGCCTTTCTCCCACTTTCTTTTTACTCCAGGAGCTGCGTTTGGAACATTCAATGGTTTTAGGATGGGCCTGAAGGAAACCAGAGACATGGCATGGTCCAAACCTCGTAACGTACAGTGAGTATGAATCCTGTGTGGAGATCTACTGTATTAGGTATTTCAAACTAGATGACTTGACCTCTCTAAACCCTTCTTTCCTCTCTCCAGGATTCTGAACATGGTGACGAGGCAGGGTGCCTCATGGGCCAACACACTGGGTTCTGTTGGTAAGCACCCAGACTGTTGCTTCATCACAGTGTAACTTAAAATACCTTGTTGTAATGTAGACTTTATTTCCAACATAAAGGTTTAATATCATGCATGTGGAATAATATTTCTGGTTCAAAAGTGCTCTTGACATGTATTATGCATTTTGTGTTGATGTTTAGTGTATTGATTTTAAACCTGGATGCACATTTCAATCCTTTTTGAAATTATGAAGATGACCATGACTTGACTCTTGTGTGAGACCTTCTTTCTGTCTCTGATGAAGCCATGTTTCTTTTCCAATGCAGCGTTGTTATATAGTGTCTTTGGCGTGGCGATAGAGAAGGCCCGAGGAGCAGAGGATGACATCAACACAGTGGCTGCCGGAACGCTCACTGGGATGCTCTTCAAATCAACTAGTAGGTGTCTTGCTGTTTGTGTGTTAGTGTGTCTTCCATCTATGTGTAATGTATCTTGGTGTGTTACAGACCTCGGCCTTTGCAAATCCTTTTTATAATTTATTTTAGATTATTGGCACAGTTTGCCACAAAGTTAAGTCTCAGTCAGTTTTTTAACATACTTTTCTGGGATTTACCTGACATTATCTTAATTGTTGGTCTGGTACTTTTGGCCAATTACAGTGCTAAGAAGGATTTGCAAATACTACTATTTGACAAAGACGTGGTGTGTTTATGCTGTCATGTGGCTGTGGTATATGTTTATTTTGTAAGCTGGAAATAACCGAGTGCATACACTGCTTTATCATCCATTCTCTTGCTGTTGTGTGTTCTCAGGTGGCCTAAAGGGTGTGGCCCGTGGAGGTCTGGTCGGTTTAGCCATGTCTGGTGCCTACGCTCTCTACAACAACTGGGATCACATCACTGGCTCCTCCTCTTCATCCTCGAGGCTCTATTAAATTTCCCCACACATCTGCTTAAAAAATAGGGCCAAATATCTCCAGATCTCCCTGGTCCTACATGACCGAGTGCATAGCTTTTAACCATAGCACTAAGAGGAATTAGACTCTGGTCAAACGCAGTGTACTTTCCAGGGAATGTGATTTGGTCCCAGCCCCTTTGCCCCTCCATAGCCACTGTCCACGTCCTTGGTGAGGAGCATTCTGGGATACAGGAGAAATATCTGAAAAAGTCGTGAACACATGGACTGAATATGACTGAGTTCCACATCTAGGCCCTCCTAGAAGATCCCCCTTCCTTTGTCTTTTACCCTGTGGGGTATCCCCATCACTGATGTGATGTGACTGATAGATAATGTTCATTTGGCAGGGTGGGAATGTTTTGTAGAAGTGTGTCTTTTAGTATATTATTGTACTGTGGGAAAATGTGAAGTTACTGGGGAGACTTATTCACATTAACCCATGACAACCCATGGTGCTTGGGTTAAATGAGCTGATATTCATCTGTAATCCGTGTGTGTGTGGTTCACTGGTTGAATTACACCGGAGTCACCCCCAATGAGTCAATGATCAATCCCCTGTTGTCTCCTGACCTTGGACTGGAAGGCTCTTGTCTAGCTGAAGAGCAGACGCATTCACCCACAGACTTGCCAACACACACCAAGGCCTTACAATCAGTTATGCTATTGTATTTATTGCAATGTATGTACAGTGGGCACTGTTTTCCCGTATGAGTCAGAATATTGGCCTGTGTGAACATTACTGCAAAACTGTGTGTGTGCTGTATTTTCCTCCCCGTCAAATCCGCTGTACCATGAATGGAAATAAAAAGAATATGGGAAAAGTTCAATAGGATTTTGCTATTAACTGATTTTATTGCATAGATGTAGACGACAGTTGTAAACTAGATGGTCTGGAATAGTCTTTTGAAAGTCCATTCATGAAAGAGAGGAAGGAGGAAGGTCAACTTTATGTCAGTAGTGTATTCTCTGTAGTACTCTGGCAAAATGTTATACTAGTCTAAACCAGAGTAGTACATAGTGTATACTATAAAATACAACGCATATCAGAACACAATTATTGCACGTTCGGAAAATGTATTTACATCTTGAAGTGGTTATCACCTAAAGCCAGTGAGCATAATGCAGAAATAGTGACAGCGTCGGCCAAAAGGAAACCGGGGAACACTCATGGGAGGGATGTGAGACCTTGAGACGAACCATTACTGTGGAGTAATACGTCGACGTCCACGAGGCGGAACAGAACAGAGCTTATGTTTGCTGTCAGCACTGGGTCAGGTGGCCTGCTCAGTGCATGAAGAAGTCCCTGATGCGTGTTGCCTCGATCCAGGGGATGTAGGCGGCAGTGCGGGTGAATACGCTGGGTTTGTTTTCCACGGTGCAGCCGATGGGACCGAAGCTCACCACGCCGTGCACCTCCCAGCGGTCCTGCCCCAGCTGGCACAGCAGAGGACCACCAGAGTCACCCTGGCGAGAGGAGGAAGGAGAGGAATGAGTCACAGTGGTGGTGACATTACATCAAAAGAGTTTTAATTCAGGCACTTATCCATCATCTGTCTATTCAGTCATGAAATCAGTCTTCAAGCTATCAGCCAAGGTGGGTAATTCCCAGTCCTACCTGGCATGCAGCGGGCGGACCCTCTGTGTCTCTGAACCCAGCACAGATCATGGAGTCTCGGACACGGTCGCCCCAGAACTTCTTCTGTCGGCAGGTCTTGAAGTCAATGACAGGCAGACGTGCTTGATTCAAAGCCTCAGCCAGAGAAACGTTCTCCTTCCCACCTGAAATGTGTTTCATGACAACATTCAGATAATGTGTGTATCGTTTTGATCGCTCCTAATAAGTGCTTAATTGACCTAACAACTTCTGCTTATTACCGTTATGCCTCCTCTCCCTTCTCCCATTTTTCCAACACCTACTCCCCCGCTACCCCCACCCCCTACTCACCCCGGGTGTCTCCCCAGCCAGTGACCCAGCAGTAGTGTCCTGGTTTGAGGTTGATCTGCTTGCGCGGCAGGCAGGCGTAGCGGATGAAGTTGGAGGGCTGGATGTCGGTGGCAGCTTTCACCAGGGCGATGTCATAGTCCAGCTCGCTGTGTGTGGGGTAACGGAAATGCTCGTGCCGGTAGATTCGCTTCACTGGGAAAATCCTCTCTGCTGTCTCTGAACGCTTCAGCTGGTGCTTCCCCAGGACAATCCTCCAGCTCCCAGAATCCTCAGCTTTACCCCTGAGGGTAAAAAAGAGAGTGAAAGAGAAGCCCTGGCTTGTGTCAGAACATGTTTGAACTGTATGTGAACTGAGTGTGTGTGTGTGTGTGTGTGTGTTTGTGTGTGGGGGGTCTTACTTTTGGAAACAGTGAGCAGCAGTAAGGACCCAGTTCTTGTGGATGAGAGTTCCTCCACAGACATGGATGTAGTGTTTACTGCCCCTGGGACGAACCTAGGAGAGGGAACAACCAGACAAACAAATATTTAAGATTATTCTCTCTCTTTCATTCTCTAAAATAGTGAGTGAACTGCTATACTAAGTGAACTGCTGCTATGGCCATTTAATCAACTCTCTCTCTCTTTTGTTCATCAAATAGTCCAGTGGGTTTCAACTGGCGTGGTACAGCACACTGCTGGAGCTCAGTGGTGCCTTGAGCTTTTGCTAGAAATCTTAAGAAACAGAACAACTTGATTTTTGATAGATTTCTCAATGGTAGAGTCAAGACTGCACTTCTCTCTTTACCTGTTGTTCAAAAGTCAAGTCACTGTCAAATACATTCCTAAGTTGCATGATTTCTGAGTTGCAAGAAGAGACACCCAACACTTGATGTCTTTGAGGCACTCCTTAAAAGTGTTTCTGGAGTTTGGGTCACTAGGTTTTAATGCAAGGTATGTCATCTATAATAATGTAAAGAGTAAGAGGGGGAAATCGCTTGGCTAGAGCTATGGAAACAGATTTGTATTACCAGTCAAAAATAAATGGATCTTCCAGCAACATATCTACTGTAACTTTACTTTAGCTATCAATTGTGTTTTGGTTATATTCATTTTCACAGGTAAATAACACAAAAGGGGAAACACTTGTGCCTAAGCACCAAAACATGTAAGAACCACTGATAGTCTACTGAGCCACAAAAGAGAGATGGCTATACCTGTAGTGAGACCTGCCACGGCCAGGAGTGAGGTCTGGCCTCGTTCCCAGACACGATCCTCTCAGCCATGTTGGGTTTGAAGTGGGACATCCCACAATCCTTGGGCCAGTCTGAGGAGAGAGCACACCACACATAGAATAGATACAATCCCAACAATCACAGATGAAACGTTCAAATCAAAATGGAAAGTCATTTTCAACACAGGTCTCCAGGTTCATTGCTGATGCCTTCTTGTGTGTTCTCATGCGTGTCTGTTGTTGTGTATTCCAAGTGTGTATTTCCCCTCACCCAGGTGGAGGACTTTATGCTGGCGCTGGCGTCCGGGGGTGAGTGTGTATGCAGCTGCGGGCAGGGCTGCCAGGCTCAGTAGCAGCAGCAGCAGTGGCGGCAGGAGGATCGGAGGGGGTCCTGGAACAGCCATCGTCTTCTAAAGAATCAGCGGCCGGCACACATCCCACGCTATTTATACCAGGCAGCAAACACATACACAGATACACATACACACACTCACATACAATAGCACACCTCCAGGGACAATGGGTGGTGCCACAACAAAGGCCGAGCGCTGGATTGTTCTCCTGTGGCTATGGGTTTCCACTGCCACTGAGATAGAGGATCCGGGGAGTCCCATCAGCACTTTCACATACACATACATACATATATGCTCACGGTACATCAACAGGTACATAGGAGAAACACATAAACAGAGTCACATACACCTCATTCAGTAACATGGCATCATGTCACATGACCTATGCAAATGACATAGTGACCTGCAAATGACCTTCAACTCTGATAACCCAGATGCCCATCGGAGCATCATCCTGTATAAACATGGCTCAATAGAAAGGTTGTTGTGATACCCGTGCATCCACCTGACTGAGGATGAGTTACATGGATGTCAATATGAATCCAAACTGGGACTAGGAGGAGGAATAAAGAGGTGAATGAGAGAGACTGAGAGATCAACATCCTCAAGGAAGATCCCAGGATATGAATGAATAGAGAAAAGGGAGAGAGAGAGAGAGAGAGAGAGAGAGAGAGTTCCTCCCTCCCTTCCACATCTGTGTTGTTTGTTCCTAACAGGTGAAATATGACAACAATAACTCCAGTGGAAACAACTAGTGAGTGGAGCCTTTTACTACAGTGAATGAGAGAGAATGTGCCTGCTCATCTGAACGACAGCGCCCGAATGGTCATACCACCACCATGGTTCACCAAGTTTACACGTTACTGAACTTTGTGTGTGTTTTTCACAGCGAATGAAGTGAGTTGAGCGAGTGTAGTGACCTCTAGACATCTGGATGATATTACTGTTGCGGACCGCCATGGTAGAATACATATAGGGGAAACACGGTTAGGCACGCTTCAGCAAAACAGCGTAGTGTAGTGTAGTGGGTGACGGAGGGAGAGAGAGAGAGAGAGAGAGAGAGGGGGAGGTTGTGTGAGTGACTGAGTTTGTGCGCAATGAGCTACAAGATATGCATCCATCAAAGTGCAATGGTTTATTCTCCCAAAACATATTTCAGCTCAGCGGTGGTTATTAGACTAGACATCTGGATTCAGTGAATTATCTGGAATGGTGTTACAGTATTACAGCATGAGTTCTGTTACGTTGCTTTTCCATTGTCTTGCAGGCATCTATCCAAATGGAAACATAGTGTTGAAACTGATCTTCACAAGATGTATCTCCATAACACTAAGCAGCAGAGGAACCATCTCTATTCCTTTGCCAAACGTTTCAGTGAAAGACCGCAGCAGGTTATTATCTTTAAAACCACAAGATGACAAAGTTTCTCTCGGCGTCATTCAGAGTTGCGTCAGTGTTTTTGCGCAAACTGAGTATTCGATCAGCTCCAAGATCAGTCGTTGGCTTTTCTGCAGCCCCCACACCACCCAGTCCTCTTCAATGACCTTATCATGCTCTTCTTCTGGCTGCGTCCGCTCCCACGGGGAGACGCCGTGTGATGTAACGTGCCCTCCTCTCCATGAACATCCTCTACCTCCCCTTCGCCATCTTTTTTTCCTATCTCTCTCTTTGCCTTGTTGGTTCCACTCACAACTTTTGCCCTTTCCTCCTTTGTGCTTCTCTCTTTCTCCAACTCCCTCTCACCCTCTGCCTCTGGCCTCGCCTCGCTGTCACTCTCCACCATAGAAGTTGCCATATCAACCATCAGTGGAGGACTTGGCTCTGGGACCATGACCTTAGCTGTGTTTGCTGTGGGAGGAGTTTCCGCTGCCTTGGTAGCCATCTTTTTCTTTGACTCATGTTTTTGTGGTTGAGGACTGTTTCTGTCCTTGCTGCTCTGGAGTTCCAGATGTCTCTGTATGGCCGTGCTCAGCTCCTCGGGGTCCAGGGATGCTCCATACACGTCCCACGTCATCCCTTCCTCATCCCACTGTACCTGCTTCATGCTGCTCCTCCTCCCCAGCTCATCTGTCTCTCTACTCCCCCACCTCTCCTCCCTCTGGACCTTCAGACAGGACCTCCTCCTCTCCAGGGGGTGTGATGAAGGAGAGTTGACTGCCCACATCAGGTCATCCCCCTGTCCCTCCTCCTTCTCTCCGCTGTCTGAGGGGAACATGCCGGAGGAAAGCGACACCAGGTTAGAGTTGGACCCGAGTGATGACCTCAGGTTCAGCCTTGACCCAGGCGGGGAGCCCAAGATGGAGTGGGACATGTTCCTCCTTAGGTTGCACCAGGAGCCAGCAGGAGACACCGTCTGCACCGTCACATCTACCAACTCCGACTGTGATGTCATCGTCCCTTCCTCCAGTGTCATGGCCCTGTTCTCCCTCAACGGCTCTCCCTTTGGAGCCCAGGGTGATGCCTTTAAGGCCGCGTTCTCCAGTCCTGAGCGGTCGGAGTTGCACCTGCAGCGATCACCCAACCGCGAGTCGCTCAGGGAAGAGACCAGTGGTAACCTCCAACCTCGGCAAGGGAAGGAATCAGTTGGACACCTTTGTCCTGGCTGGCGTGCCAACTCCAGATGGCAGACTGAGGCTCCTCCCCTCGATTCTTGTACCTCTACCAGTGGTTTGGGTGATTTGGACATTTGGAAATCCACAGGGCTTCCCATGCCAACATGCAGCCTTTCTGCGACGCCATCAAAAAGACATTCAGGTTCTGGTGAAACACTCTCAAATCCACCTCCCCCTTCTAAGCTAATGGAGGAAAGGATAGGGGAAGGAAAGGAAAAGATATGGTTTTGCTCATCTTCTGTACTGATGAGCTGAAGGAGTTCAGGTGAGTTGGACGGAGATGGTGGCAGGGGTGAAGTTGTGTGATCCTGGAGGGGTGAGAGCAGGGGTGAGGTTGTGGATGTGTCTTCCTGTTGATGTGTGCTCAGCGATAATGTGAGCGGTGAAGGCAAGTACGGGTTTGCGCGTGGCAAAGTGGGTGTTTGCAGGGGTGAGATGTAGGGCGAGGGTGTGGTAGGGGGGGAGGCTAGCTTGGACATGGGAGAGTCTGGAGTTGAGCAAGGGGTTTCCTGGGTTAGACTCCAGGGGCGCACAGTCTCTCCCTTCCATACAACAGTCTCCGGAGTGCTGCCGCCGCTCTGTGTGCTCTCACTGCACACACTCCAGCGCTCCACGTTTGCGATCCAGCCCTCGCCGGGTGGGGGAGAGCTGTGTGTGAGTGTGTGTTGTACTGTGTGTGTCGGCTGCTGCTGCGGCGGCGTGCGAGCGTGCAGCTCCTGGAGTGTGAGTGAGTTTTGCACAGAGTGTGTGTTGGTGCTGGAGCTTCGTCTCAGGTCCAGTCTGGTCCAGGCCGGGTCCCGCATGTGGGGGGGAACAGCGGCCATGAGCACATCCATGGAGCTCTTGGAGAGGGAGAAAATGGGTGCCCGATCTTCCTCGTCCCCCTTTTCCTCCATCCCAGCTTCCCTGGAGGAAGTGACACGGCAGTGACCTGACTGGAAATGCTCAGACGAAGGGCGCCCGGGTCTCGCCATGGCAACAACACTGAAATGCGAAGGAAAAGAGTCTTTTATGATTGAATTTTTTCTTTATCCTAAATCTCTTCTTTCCTTTTCTCTGTCTCTCACACCCACCTACACACACACACACACACACACACACACACACACACGCACATACACACCCAGATTAGCCTAATCAGATTACACAATCCAGATAATTTGATTTGTCACACAAAATGTGGGTTGAGTAGGACAGGTTTAAGAAAGCATTTGGCCATGGTTTGACAGAAGACTATGTGAGAAAGAGGCAGACAGAAACAGAGAGAGAGCTAGAGGGGGAGGGAGTCAAAGGGGGAGGGGGAAATGATAAAAATAGGCCACCAAAAATCACTTTAGAGTTAATTGGCTTTTGTCACGTCCGGAGTCAACCCCCCCAAACTGACCTGGAAATACCCAGGCTTACCTTGTCTTCGTCTTTACTGGAAGAATAAACAGTCAATCCCACACGATGCACATTCACTTTCATGTTTGTGTACATGTACACAGAGAAAAGTAACTCCATACCTTTCTGTTCACACCCTGAGTTCTGTATTAGCGTCCTCCATGCCTGAGAGCAGATACTACTAAATGGCGTCTCTCCTTCCTCTCCTCATTCCTTCCACTCTTCCTCCCTCACTTGCTCACTTCTTAAGAAGATCACCTTTCCTTTCCTGCACTCTTACACATATCTGTTTTTTATCTTACTGTGTCTTTTCTTCTGTCTCTTCTCTTGTAACTGGTCTTTCTCTTTCCCTCGAAGATGGTGCCACTGTGAATGTGTATATTTCTGTGTGTGTGTGTGTGTGCGTGAGAAAGAGTGCCATTACGCTACCTTTAGCTCCAAGGATTAGCTTCCTGTTATCTCATTAGCTGTTGTCCTGTGTGTGTGTGTGTGTGTGTGTGTGTGTGTGTGTGTGCATAAGTGAAACAGGAGGGGGTGGATAAGTAGCTATAGTGAAGGCCAGAAGTATTTTGATTCTGGGTTAAGATCAGGCCATTGATTCTACAAATAGGACAGTCGTGTGAATATAAGGTAAATATGAGGGCAGGATCAGATGAAACTAAACTAATGGATGAGTATGAAAAAAACAAAACAGAAGGGAAGAAAAGGCAGGAAAAGACATAAAGCCAAAGGGGTATGAGATTACAAACCAACAAAAAAAAGGCAGATAACGGCATGAAGTGGTGAGAATCAGACAGCTGTACCTCATGGCTCTGCAGGGTCGCCACAAAGTGCGCAGAACAAATACAGACACATACATGGCGTGCACAAGTTGACGAACCAATGGTAGGCAGCGGCTCCAGCTTGGGGGAACCAGTCTGTCCGAGTAGAAAGTTGACAGGAAGAAAAAGGGGACGCCATAGATGGTTGCCGCTTTGTTAGGGGTCGGAGGTGAATAATGAAACACTTCTCCATGGCAGGTAAGCAGAAAACTGAAACCCCTCGCTCACTCTCCACACCTCAGTCTGTATCCTTCCCTGTGTCTCCCTTATCATTTTGACCTCAATATCATGTTTATCTGTGTATTCTTTCCTTTTTCCTCAGACCAGATATTAGTGTTGGCTGTGGGTCTGCCTGTGGGCCTCCTGGTGATGCTGCTGATGGCTGTAATGGCCTACTATCTGTGGAGGAGGAAGGGCCAGAGGCAATACCAGGAGCCTGGTCTCTGCCGTGCCCCCAGTCCCAGCATGCACTGCTCCAGTGATCCTGGTTTCTCAGGGCCCCTGGTCCAGGTGAGCACCACATATCCCTTTCACATAAACCATGTCAATAGTTGTGGCATGCATCAGCGTTCAAGTTTCACCATAAAACTGGGGATGTGGCATCTTGAGCCCCAGTCTAGAATTTCCACCAAATGTATTCACATATGTCCTTGAAGAGTTTGATTTGTGGATGGAAAATAAGCTTTGTGTAACTTGTAATATCAAACATTTACACACATTGCAAACATAAATATTTTACAGCTTCAAAATGCATAAAAATACAAAAGCTCTAATAATGTTCCTTTTGGTGTCGCTCTTTAAAAGGCCCGATGAGATCCCTTTCACACTGCCCCCTCGTTTTACACCACAAAGCCATGGCAGTGTGAAGAATGAGGATAGGAAGGAGGAGGAGGGGGTGAAGCTGGAGGGCCAGAGAGACATCCTGGCCCATCGTGGATCACTTTCAGTAAGGAGTAGGTCAAATCTGTCTTTACCCTCCTCATGGTTGTATATTACCGGGGATTGCCCTTATTGAACCGTATCACAGGGTGATTGTTGTCACTTTACTCTTCACCTCTGTCCAATAGTAGGTTATGGGTGTACCATTACAGTCTCAATACCCCGTCCTCCTCTCTCTCCAGGCTGGTACCCAGTAGGGACAGTGCTGGCAGGTTTGTACGGTGTTCCTACACTGAATGAGGTGGTGGCCCCGCCTCCCGGCATGGCCACGCGTCTGTGCTTTGCGGTGGAGTATCGGCACAGCAGAGAACAGCTCATGGTCTCGCTGCTCCGCCTCGGCAACCTCCCGCCCCGTTTCCACGGTAACGTCACGCTGGTAGAACTTGGGCTCCTTCCCGATGACCGCCGGCCTCGCCAGGCCAAGGCCAGGGGTACGGGACCCGACCCAGAGTTCAACGACTGTTTCGTCTTCCAGGTGAGGAGAAACAAGTTGGCCAGAACTTTTGCATGTATTTATTCACACACACACACACACACACACACACACACACACACACATCCTGGTCCAAAGAGATACAGCCTTACAGGCAACACAACAAACTTGTATGTCCCGGTCTATCTCACATTCACCCATACGGATGATCTCTCCTCAGGTGTCAGGTGTGTGTGTGTCTCAGAGCACCCTCAGTGTGTGTGTGCTGAGTGTGGAGCAGGGGGGCAAGCGTCATGCGGTGGGCAGGGTGCTGTTCCCTCTGGAGGGAGAGTTGGGTCAGGCTGGCAGGGTGCTCTGGCGAGACCTGGAGACAGAGGAGGACACACAGGTACACACACACACACACACACACACACGCATGCACACACAACCACTGGCAAACAGTCTCATAATCCTTCTGCCACCTCCCCTCTCTCTTTCAGTGTTCAGAGCTGGGTGATGTAAAAGTATCTCTCAACTACAGTCCGTCTCTGCAGCGCCTCACTGTGGTGGTACTGAGGGCACGAGGCCTGCAGCTGCTGACAAATGCAGGTATGCCTGATGCGCGTCCGTGTATACAACATGCTGGCTATATTCAGGGCTGCTCTACTGAGCAGGATGAGGAAAATCTGAGAGTAGGGGAATGAATGTAAGTCAGTGGTCAAGTCACAAGTATAGTAATACATGTGCGTGTTTGTGTGGCTCCCAGGTGTGTGTGTCCAGGTGAGTCTGCAGATGCACACTCAGGTGGTGAAGACCAAGCGGAGCTCTGTGATAAAGGGTGAGGCCGAGCCCTACTTCAACCACAGGATGACCTTTAAACTCCGACCCCAGCAGCTGGACGAGGCCTGTCTGAGTTTGGAGCTGCAGCAGCCAAACGCCATTCGTTCAGGTGACTGTTAAGATGAGCTTATTGGGAGAATATCCAGTGTGGTAGGGTTTAGGTTATGAATGTTATGTACTTGTTGTATATGTGCTCTTCATATTACATATAACACACTCTTAACAGGTCACAGTAACAGGCTGCTTATTTGCTCTGTCTTTAACTTTCTCCCAGAGCCTCCGGCCCTGCTGGGAGTGGTGGTGTTGGGTCCTTTCATGTACGCCAGGGGCCCACAGCTGCAGCACTGGATGGACATGGCCAGCACACCACAGGAGCTGGTCAAACAATGGCATGGACTGAGCAGGGGCACTTAGGTCACACCCACAGTCACAAACACACATGCATGTACATAAACAGACAAAAACAAATGTGTCAAAATATGTTCATTATGTGAAAAAGTCCAAAACTACTACAATAAAGTAATATGCAGCCAAGCCCAATGATGCTTATTATTAGTGTGGGTGTGTGTATGAGGAGTCAAGGAGCATTAGTGTAACTTAGTGTACAATTACAGTTGCGTTATTAAACAAATGATCTCTGAAATATATAAATATAAAATATAAAAAATGTAATCCGTATGTAGTTTTTATTTTTTTTATTTTAGGTAAATTATCTGCTGTCCATTTTATTCAGCGTGGTAAACAGATCTGTAGGCTGATGTACTGACAACTGGAGGACCCAGGTTCAAGCCCCAGTGTCAGCAAGCATCTACCCTGCTGAAGTGTCCTTGACAGACTAGACACTGAATCCCTACCAGCTCTAGACCCTGACCTCTGACCTCCCTTGGGGGCGAAAAGAGAGATTGCCTACAGCGACCAACAGACAACCTGGGTCTGAGACTCGACCACCTCTTCGTCACTTCCAAGTCTGTCCACTAGGTGGCGACACGCGCCTCGATGCCAGCCACTACAGCTGCAGCTTGAACCAACGAGAGCGAAATACGGAAGTGGATCTTTATACTGTAAATGAGCTAGCGTCTGATAGAAATTCTTTCAGACATGAAAACGTAAATATGTGTTGAAGTTACCAATTCTATTGTTCCGCGCTGGGTTTGTCATCATGAGGATAAACGAGAATACGTTACTGGAAGGAGAGAAAGTCGTGTTGGTTCCTTACAATGCAGACCATGTGCCCAGGTAATTTCCCACATTACGGTTAGCTACTGTGTAGACTCGTCTGGCTGTTTTACTGTCACCTTGTATGCAAGGCAGATTTACTAGCTGATAGTCCAGTCAAACCAGTCCAGCTGCACCTAGATATATCTGGATGCAGTGTCGGGCAGGGATGGGCCTTCTCTAGGCCCTCCATGGACTGTCCAACCTGCGTGCCTGTCCGTTACCTTTCCTGCATTCATCCCTGGTTGATCTGATGGCGCCTGGTTTGCACTATCAGATCATTTTCGTTCAGCTTTAGCATCACTCCATCTGTCAATTTCTCCTCTCCCCCCCCCGGCAGTGCCTCCCTGTTATTCATCATTCTCCCCCTGTTTATCGCTGTAAGGTATCACGAATGGATGAAGTCTCCTGAGCTACAGCAGCTGACAGCCTCAGAGCCCCTGTCACTGGAGCAGGAGTATGACATGCAGAGGAGCTGGAGGGAGGATACTGACAGTAAGCGTCCATCCGTCTTGTGTGCACACACTAGAAATGAGAACTAATTGAGCTGCCGATAAAAATGGGTTTTTAGAACATCCATCTTCCTTTATACCTTTTTCTTGTTCATGCACCTTGTGAGACGGAGATAGTGAGTGACTTATAGCCTTTAAATAAATAGTGGATATGAGTGTTGGTAATGGCTGATTATTTGCAGACTCTTAAATCTTCAGGGAAAAAAACTCACCAACTCACCTAGCTAACCTTGAACATTCAAATCAAAATAATCTAGGTGTAGTGTAGCTTGTGTAGGCAGAGTGCCCCCTCCCCTCACCCACTTCGCTAACTTTTTTCTTCTTTCTTCCCCTCATCGTTTTCTTGTTTCTCAAACTTTATTTTAAAAACCTCTTATCTTGCCAGAGTGCACCTTCATCGTCTTGGACAAGCAGCGGTGGGCGGACCCTGAGGTACAAGAAGAGCAATGCATGGTGGGAGATGTCAACATCTTCCTGACTGACCCCAGTGACCCCTCCTTGGCTGAGCTGGAGATCATGATAGCTGGTGACACACTGCATGTTTATCTTATAAACAACAAAAGCACTCTGACTGTTGTTGACCTGTGTGAAAAATCGATTAATCGGTTTCAGAAAAGAAAAGGAGACACCGTTCTCCTTTAGGATTCTGTAGTGGTGATACCATACCAGATATTGATGTGGTTTCCTGTCTTCAACAGAGCCCAGCTACAGGGGCAAGGGCATTGGGAACGAGGTGACGCGCATGATGATGTGCTATGGTGAGCAGGCCACTCAATCCATCAGAGTATTTCTTTGTTTAACCAGGCATTCTTATTTACAGCAGTGTTGTGGTGGTGGAGTTGCAGGGGGAGGAGGGAGGGGTTACACACATCCACCCAGTTACAGCAGGCAGATGTGTGCCACCACAGAGCAGCTGCAGTGGATCAGTTGGGTGTTCAGTGCCTTGTGCAAGGGTACTTCGGCGGTCGTCTCTGAGGGAGGGGAAAGCGTCACTCAGTCACTGTCCCCCAACTCAAATTTTACCAGCCAGTCCAGGAATTCAAACTGGCAGCCATTCGGGGCACAAGCCTTCCTCTCTAGGTTTCAGGCTGCAGCCACCACTGGAATATACTACGGAGGGTGAGATTTCTGAGTCTGTGTATGTGGGATGGCCGTAGCATTTAGGTAACTGCTGTGGTGGTGATCAGTGTGCTCTCCTCCCCCACTAGGAGTGACCAAACTGGGGATCCAAAAGTTTGAGGTGAAGATCGGGCTGGACAACAAAGTCAGCATCGCCATGTTTAAGAAACTTCACTTCCATGAGGTAATGAGGTCAAACATTTTCATCGTATGAGGTAGACAAGGAAGAGCATGAGTGACAGGACAACAGGAAAGTTCCAGTAAGTGAATCTAACCATCACCCCCCCCCCCTTCCCCGTTCGTTGCAGTTGTCACTGTGTAAGGTGTTCAAAGAGGTGACCCTTGGGATGACGGTGGACGAGTCCATTCGGACAAGACTCCTGGGCGACATGGCCTACATGAAGGAGAGGGAATACAGACAGACCTGCAGCAACACACAGGAACTGACGTCACAATGAAGTGATGCACTGCCCTGTGCAAACGCTTCACAAGGACCTCCAGCTGTGAAGCAGTGCATTCTGGGCACATCCAGATACTTGGACACGTCAATACTGATTGGTCCAAGGAACTGGACTAATGTAGTGAAACTGATCTGAGAACCGTTCTCTTATTTATAATAATGCATGCACACGTATAGGTGTGCGATATAGTCTGCCTTCCTGTACTCTGCAGTCTCTTAGTTGTAATACCAAGATGTGATTTGTGATGTTTTACCCTTGGCATGCACTGCAGAAAAGACAGTTTTCATGAAATGTATTCAAGTTTAGAAACACTTCTGATTTGTGAAAGGTGAAACTTTAATGATTGGCTAATTGGTTTTCAAGGCCTCATCTGGGGCTGTTGCGGTAAGTAAATATTGCCTGCATACTGCATCCATGGCACAAAAATAAAATATCCTGTTGTTGATGCTGCTCAGACAGAGGGATGCTGGGATATGATTTAGTGATTCATATCTACAATACACACTCCTGTTCAATGAGCACAATATTAAAAATGGATGTTGATGTCTTTATAGCTCAAGTTACACCAATTCCCCATTCAGTAATGCTCCTTGACCAAACCCCTCTCCCCCTCCCTCATGCACACCCCCACACTATTAAATGCTCCCGGTGTTGCATTAAATTGGCTTTTTTCCATAAGGCAATATTCATGGGAGCAGTTTGAGAAAGACTTTGGTTATTGTATCTCTGTAGGGGTGACCAGGCACCTGTAGTTTTGGGGGGTTTATCGCCCAGCTGATGCATTTGTGGTTGAGTCTTATTCTTATGGGAGGGGCAGGGATGAGAGAGGAGGAAATCTACAGATGTCCTGTGGTTTAGGCTGTAATCTAGTGATGCATTTGTGGTGCTTGTGGTGTAACAATGGGAGAGAGAGTTGTCCACAGGGATATTGTACAGGATACTATCTAGTGATTCGTTAATGGTGGTTTTTGATGTGTGCACTATGAGCCTTTGCAAAGCTGACTTGATGGTTTGGGTCATTTGATTTTTGTCGGTAAATGTGATTATACTGAAGGGGCGGTGCCCTCATAGAGCCAGATTTTACAAACATCAGGAACGATTAGCGTTAGATTGATGTCAAGCCAACAGAAACGAGTCGCAATAAGACAACTTTGCCTTCAAAATAAAAGTGCAGAAAGTTGGCTGTCTGGGTATAAAGCACAACAGCATCAAAGTAAAACTAATATTGGACATATATCTGTTTATTTCCATTTGCAAGTCTTATAGTACACAATCAAGATTGTGGCATTAGCACTTAGCATTATTTGTCTCATTCCTAATTGACTCATAAGTCCATTGCAATTCTAATGTTTTTCTCTCCCGCAGCTTGGATGACGGTTGTTTAGACGTTCATCTAAATGCCAATTGCACCATACGCCCCCATATCTGATATGGAGGCACGCCATTCTTGTATTTTAAAGCAAAGTGTGCTCAGTTGTTTCCATCTCTTAGTATCAAGTGATTTAAAATGTTTTTTAGATCTGAGGCAAGGTGTTAATTTTTGGCATGCAGTATACGCTTGGTGTTGGTCCGTCCATATATTTAAGGTTCAGTTTAGTTTCATGGGTTAAACCTGGACTTATTTAATATAGTCTTGCCTCATGACGTATTCCTTTTCATTGTTATCTGTCAGTGCTTTTAAATTCTAACTAATATACTCCTAGTCTCTTAATTTACTATTATTACATTTTGAGATGGAGGCCTATTGCGCCCAAAATTGAACTCAAACTCATCCAAACTAAGCTTTGAATTTTTTTTGCTGAATCTTGTTGGTTTTTAGGACTTCAGGAAGTTATAATCAGCTGTAATGGTCTACCAGTCACTACCATAAAAACCTACATAACAGTAAACTTAATAACCGCAGGCAGTTTCATTTTGTTCATTAGGGAACTTGAACAGTTGACTTGTGAGTAGTTTACCATCATGGCTTACCTCTGCTGCAAGTTTCAGGTTTGCAGCTACAGTGCAATGTAGTCTCGTCAGGCTAGTGGTGACTGTTCAGCTCTGGGGCTCAGCATCACATTACGTTATTCACAGCCTCTTCTTTCAGTGGTCATATGAGATAATTCACTTCATTGTTAAGTGGTTTTGTCCACTTAAAACCTTCTTACTCTGCAGTTAACAGAGAAATATAAGCTATACAATTAGTGTGTTGATCAGGAAATGGAAAGTCGGCCTTACATCTCGGGCAAATACATTCATTTGGAGTTTATGGGTTTATCTGTATTTGACCTGTGTAGTTTGCAGTATAAATTCAGTCCGTTCATGTAAAAGAATCATTCTTCTTTCTCACTGATAATTTGTCTTTGTACAAAAGCAGGAAAAAAAAATGGGTACTTTCATGATTTTGTCACCTTTACAATTACAAGCTATAGCTCTTTAAATGTTTCTATACTCCTTACAAGGATTTCTGCATGTATATAATAAATTAATAAATACTTGGCTTCCTTCTCATTGTGCCGTCCTTATGCCTATCAGGGAGATTGGAGGGGACAAAAAAAATCAACTTGGTATGTCCTTGGTATGAATACTAACGGAACAGTTTGGTTTCATCCATCTCACTTTTGCAGCAGTAGTGAAAAGCCAAACTAACATAACAGGTTATCAGCTAGTTACCTAAGCAGAAGCAAACCTGAAAAATCTGAAAACACATCAGATGCTACAAATTTAAGTTTGAAGGAAGCTCAATAAGATCAACTGATGCTTGCAATGCACAAGGTTTCAGGTTTCTGATGTCCCACATGTCCCCCTAGATCTACCAGACCTTATTCAGGATAGAAGTTCCAGGTTTTTTCTCTACCAGCAAGTAAATACACATTTTAACCGGTGTTTCATCTGAACCTTCATTCATCCTTAAGTCCCAAACTAAATCAGAAGACTAAGAATTTTCCTGTTGGCGAGGTGTATTCAATAAATTCCACCATTCTCCTTCCACATAAACACACACACAATGTTAAAACATTCCTGCAGCGCAAAGCCATTTATTGATGTTGACAATAATTGAGCATAGACAAAGCTTTACAAAAACGAGTGCAGCAGACCGCCGAGGCAGCTGAAGTAGCAGAAGATAAGTTGCATTTCAGTAGTTACTAGTGGCCTCAGATCCTGCTCCTGTTACCTTTCTCTCCAGATTTACCATTAGATGACAGAAATAATTTAGTTCAATAAACGGTTTATTCATCAGAGGCTCAGGGGATTCTTGGGATTCAGGGGATAACTGGTAGGGTTTGTATAGAAGTTAGTGTAAAGGTAGTACAGCATAAAGCAAGGCGTGACCATGGCACCCTTGTTATACGCATTTGTGGGATTAAACAGGTGTAAGACTATAAAGAAGGAAGACACACAAGTGAACTAAGCATTCACACAGCCTTTACTGCACATGCTCAGACTGCCAGATCAAACATTGGTCTATACATAATCCTGATTGGCAGTTAAACTTGATTTAAGACTTCAACGCAGCACAGACAGGGCCACCTGACACAACATTTCACCAGACATCACTCAAACGCAACCTATTCCCCATGTAATGTACTGAATAGCAAACCTTAAGGCGTTGGTCATATGAAGTGCAAAACATGGTCAACAGGGTGTCATCTGAGACAACGTCAGTTTTAAAAAGGGGCCAAGAGCAACAACAATTCCATAGGAATTTAAGCTGATCTTTACACATCTGTCCACCCCCCTCCATCCATCCATCTATCCAGACTCTTCACATCCCCAACATCACAAAACAGGGTGAGGGGATGCAAGGGATCCCATCTTAAAGAGATTCACAATTTCAGCATATTTTTAAAAACAAAATAGCGTTTTTACTGATTAGTGATCATTCCCAGTATTCAAAGAGTGGGGACCCTGTGGCCCTTGGGTGATGGGGGAGGCAGACTGATGTTTAGTTCTTAGACGCTTGTGTGGACTCAAGAAGCTCCTTCGCCATGGAGGACAGGTTCTGCACCAGCTGTCTGACCACGCCCTCCTGAACCCTGGCCCAGGATAGGCTGTCGTCCACGGCGACGTTGATTGGCACACAGACCGCTTCCTTTCGCAGGTCTGTCAGCTGGCAAGCAGCAGCAGCTCCAGCCAATCCCAGCAGCAGTAGGAGAAGGAGCTTGAACAGCAGGCCAATGAGAGAGCGTCTCGGTTTAGGGGCCGATTCCACAACAGCCTTTTTATCTGGAAAGATGAAATGAGAGTGGTTGACATTAGAACAATTAATCAATGAACTAACCTCTTAATGTACAGATACCAATTTCATACATAGGGCAGGATAGGATAGTTAGGTAAATGACTTCTGAGGGAAGAGATGTGGTAACACAATGCTTTCTCCCTCACATTAAGTGATATGTCATGGTTTAAGAAGTCTGTTTTATTATTATGGACCGGATTTATGGAGTTAAGGCAGTTATTATGGAGTCCATAATATGGAGTCATTTCATTGACTCCATAATATCCATTCAAAAAGCACCTACATCAGTGTTATTTGTTTGCAATTTTTAGCAATGGTAGTGTAAGTCAATGGGGCTGAAAAACAAATCTACTGACTTGTGCTGGTGTTGTTATGTCAACGTCAATGTCAAACGTCAACACCAAACGGCGGCCAGTCAGTCCTTAAAAACCTGAACTAACCCTTTAAGAGGCACAACATCCAGAAGCACGGGCCTACCTGCTGCTTGAAGAATGAAAGAGTCTTCACGCTGTTATAAGTCAATTCATTAACACCAACATAGGTTTTAATAAATGTACGCACTTTGAGAGCAGATAACAGTACGCGACCGTCTTTAGTTCTTCCTGTTTTTGTCCTTTCCTACCTGCTGTTGGTCCATTCCTCTTCTTCTTCTCTTCTTTCTTCTTCTTCTGTTGCTCCTGTGCAGCCACGGCTGCCATCTGGGCATTGTATTCTTTCCTCCTCTTCTCCTTCTCCTCTGCCTTCTCCCGTTTACGAGCCTCCCTCTCTTTCGCCTCCCGCTCCCTCTGCTTAGCCTCCTTCTTCTTCTCCAGTTCTGATGTGATTGAGGGATGATGAGAAATATGATCAGAGGAGATGCAATCATTGTCCAACAGATCTTTTTCATATGCATTCATGACAAGAGGTTATGACAATTTGTTGTTATGATCTCAGCTGTATTTCAGGAGGCATGTGCCTGCTTTCTCAACAGTGTGTGAACTACCTCACCTTGATGTTCCTGTCATAAAAGAATAGAAGAACACTTCCTAGCCCCCCAGCCCGCAGGGCTAAAAGCACATTAAATGTCTGGTGCTCCTGAGCTCCACACCGGAGGGGATGGGCTTTGTAATATATCTTTGGCTAAGACACCATGAGGAGACGTTTGCTTAAGGCCTGGGATTGTGCATGACACCTTAAATCAGGCATCAAAGATTAAGGTATATATAGGTTTGCTGATATATATTGGATTGGTATTAGATCTGTCAATAAAAATAATTTTTTTGTCATGAAAATGGTCAAATTTAAATATACAGAATATCGGCACAACATGGCGGAATGACTATTGATACCAGCTTTCAAAAGCCCATATCTGTCAGACCATACCCAAAATATATTACCGTGATTGGGCTATTTACACTAGAACAACCTACAAAGAAGGTTTATTGGTTTCAATGTTACAGAGTATGGGCTAAGACAAGGCCTATAGGCTGTTGCACTACTTGGTATGTGTTCCGATCAAAATTCACTAGGTCAGTTTGCTCAACAGAGCGCTCCTCCTGAACCTACTTTAAAACTCAAATACATTGATATGCTATGGCACCCACCTCTCTCCCTCAAGAGACGCTTCTCTCTTGTACGATCCACCTCTTCCTGAATGGCCCTCATGTGCTGCAGAACCTATAAGGAAACACATACAATGTTCTTTACATCATAGCCAAAGTTTTAGCCAATGAAATTACATCCATCTGCAAACTGCTCCCTCCCTCATTTATTCTCTGATCTCTCCCCTGTTGTGCCTCTCGCACTCTTTTTCTCCTCTCCTTTCCCTCTCTTACCTTGGAGGCACATTGTTTGCACTGTTTTTCATCCAGACAGTCTCCTGCAGCCTTGGCCAGGCTAGGCTCCAGCGGGTTATCCTTTAGATCCAGCCACTTTAGATTCTGAGCACACACACACACACACACACACACACACACACACACACAGTACAGAGTACACAGTGAGTGTACAAGTGAAACACAGGTATGTGATGTCAGACATTCCAAAGCCAGCAAAACAACGTCAGACATGACCGAGGTAAGAATATGATCTTTTACTATAGAGGTGCAGTCAGTGTCAATCCCGATACTACACACAGTCGGCGCACCTCTATGTCACCGGGAACATACAGCAGGAGAAAGGTGCAGTCAAGACATAAACATCACACGAGCAAATGCAACATGTGTCACCTACCCTGAGCTGAGACAAGCTGACAGGCAGGACGCTCAGCTTGTTGTTGTACAGGTCCAGGTGCTGAAGGTTGCCCAGGTTTCCCAGCTCATCTGGTAGACTGCTCAGCTGGTTTTTACTCAGGTCCACCTTGACCAAGTGGGTCAGGTTGCAGAATTCTGGCTGCACAAAATAAACCCAACCAAAGAAGGCATGTCAGTCTGACAGTATGTTCACCACAGTGACAATGCTGGAAGAGACAAAATGACCAGGCAGAAAACCGTGCCAGAGAAGGTCAAGTATATACAGGATATCCATGAGACAAATTGGCAGTAGCTAGGCAACCCTATCATTTCCAGTGTGTGCTCTACATTGCCGGAAGTAACACAGGAAGTGTGTGAAATTTTGCAGCATTTGTTCACCACCTGGTCAGTATTCATGCGTATCTGTGTTCATACTCACAGGAAGGGTGGCAATATTGTTGCAGGACAAGTCCAATACTGTGGCTTTGGGGAATGCAGCCTGTTAAATAAATAATAATATGTAATATCATGTGGGCTATTCATAATGTACTTCAAATGCTAAATACAGAGTACACAGACTTCCCTAAAAGTTGTAGAACAATCAAATCATCACTTCATTGTATTGATTACATCATTTACACAATACAGGGTTCAGCAGTACAAGACAACTTGGAGAAATCTGTGTTATCAGATTACACAAACACACAACACAACACGACACGACACGACAGAGGCAGTGAAGTAATTTACCAGCTCTTTGACTGGCACCTCAGTGAGGTTACACAGGCTCAGGTCCATTTCATTGCCATTGATCTTATCCTTCAGATTCAACACTTTGCTCTTACTCATCCTGGTATCTGCGGCTGTGGGGTGAAATGATCCACTCGGTGAGAAGACACGCAGCAGAGTATGTGTGACAAATATATGTAATTTCTTGTAAAACTAGCGGCTAGTTCAGAGCCCGACAGTTTGTCCTGTGGGTAACGTTACTTTGACAGCAGTAGTGACGTTTCACACGACCTGCTCACCTGTTAGAAAGCTGTGATAGAATAATATTCTGCTGTGACAAACGAAGGAGGGATGAACGGTCCAACAGCTTAATCTAAAGAAAGTTAAGAGAAGAGCTTTACAACAGCATTAACGTGCCGCATAAAAGTATTTGATTTGATATAACACTGACTGACTCAATGAAAATCCACGTCACTGACTGGACTCGAGCGTTCCAGTTGGCGGTGAGGAAGCGACACCACACGAACATTAAACAGAACAGCGCCACCTGCAGCACCGGAGGAATCGAAACCCGCTTCTTCCATCTACAGTCATTTTTGTTCATTTCTAAATATCACCCCTACACACACACAAACAAACATAAATCCATAAGAGGGCATTGTATACGTTTTTTTCACTGCTTTATTTCTATATCAGAAAGTGTCCACAACTAAGCCAGTATGTAGATACACAGGACACTCATTCCATTAGATGAATACATGAAGTAGACGTACATGTAGATGTAGAACCCATACATGCTCAGAATATGTTTCAAGATTTGTTTCAACAAACTTCAAAAGATTCCTGCAGGAATCTAAGGAAACTGTGAGAACATGTATAATACATTTTGCATATATATATACCAGCATGCTTTAATTTTAATGTTATGGTTATTATTATGACTACATGTAGCATTAGCATTTTGCTTTCAAAACTTTCAAAACAAAGATTTCGGTATGTTCAATATGATTTATGCTGATAGTCATATTGCCTAGCCCATATTAGCTACTCTATTTCAATCATGAAGTTAATTCTTCACAACACATGTGAAATGACAGGAGGTCTAAAACCATAGAACATGTACATCTAACCATTTTTTCATTTTGTGCAATTTTATAACTTTTCAAGACCTAGAAATTACCTTATTTTTTTCACATACAGGTACATTTAACCAAATTCATTTTGCATGGCTTTGCATCCAAACCCGTGTAGGAAGTATAGCAATATAGCAAAAGCAATAACAATGTACTCTTTCCCTCATCAAGGTCAGATGTCAGAGTGCAGATGCAAGATGCAAAAACAAACAACACACTGTTATAGAGCAGAGTCACATCAAAATCAAAAAATGTGATAGAATTCTTTATGCACTATTCCATTTTATAAAGATGATGGTTAAAAACAGACTGAGTGCTGTGACATACAAAATTAAGAAAGCTGTGTTGATTCTTCTGGCCACTCTGGTCCAGTAGCCAGGCTCCCCTCCTTCCTCCTGGCTGCTGAGGAGCAAAGCCAGGCTTTTCTCCATCTCCCTCAGCTCCTCTGAGATCCTTAACAAGCCATAGGACTCTCCTGGCTGTTTGCTGCCACTACCCTGCAAAAGAGATTTGGTAGATAAAGGTTTATGAAGTGGACTAAGACTGCTGGACGCTAGATTCAACATTCGGCTTTTTGTGCCAAGTATGATAAGAATTAAAATGCAATACAATTCTAACCTTTTCGGCCACAGACAGCAGTTCAGACGGGGTGTCACTATCAGACGCATTGCAGTTGCATGCCCCGCGAGACCATTTATTTTCTTCTGAAAGGATAGGGTTGACACAAGAATGATTATACCATATTCAAAATAATGTTTCACCACTATTCATGTAATTATTAGTATAAGCCTGTGTCAGAGTATTCAGAAAGTAAGTGAAGGTCTCACCTCTGTCACCATTATGGGAGTTGGCTCCGCCCTGTTTGTCCTCACAGTCGTCCACCAGGCTGTGGTCTGCCTCGTTCTCCTTGGATAGAGAGTCCTTCTCCATCAGATACATGACCAAGATCGTCTCCAATACACTGACCAGCATCAGACTAAAAATCACAATGCAGTAGGTCGCTGTGAAGAGCAAGCAGCAAGGCCGGATTACGGACCAGGAAAGCGGAGCAAGCAACTGCCCATCTTGCCTGTTAAGTTTCATTCTAATGACTGAATGGTCTTTAATGATTTAGGGGCTTAAACCACCATATCTATAGATACTGTAATCCTATCTGGGGCCCCAGCTACAATACCAAACCCCTGTCAGTGTAGAAAATACAAATGTCTTCAATTCAAACTTGTCAGTCTGGCCAGTATACTACTGTTGCATGCAACATGGCCTCTATAAAAGGCTGTCTAGAAAAAGTGCAGTATCATTGACAAAGTGAAACAAATAACTCTTCAGTGTTTCAGTATGTATTGTTCCTGTTCATATGAATCACAGGCCCAGGAAGCTAGACTCTGAGCCGCTGTTGTTTACCTATAAGTGGAATCCTGTTGGACGAGGAAGGCAGTATATCAATGAGAATGAGTTGTAACACTGTGACAGCAAGCATCACAGTGACCTTGAAGCTTAGCTTCTCCCCCCCGTCTGAGATGAGGAAGGAGGCCAGGTCCAGACTCAGGAAGAACAGGATGGGCACCAGAAAGTTGAGGATGTAGAGGATAGGCCTCCTCTTCATGGTGATCTAGTTCAGGCAGGTTTGACAAACACAACCGAAGCGACTATTTAGCATTTGAGTCATAAAAAACAACAAATCTGCACTAATCTCCTCATGCCACCACCTTGTAATGCGTACAGTGTATATGATTTTGTCGTAGCCATTTGACCCATTGGCACTGATAAGTGTGACCGTGAGGTTGAGGAACGCCCACTCGTTCTGGCTCCGAATCACCTCACGAGACCACTCCGTGGCTAAAGTCGAGCCTCCAAGTGGCTGGAGCTGCAATTCACTGGCTGAGGTGGGGAAAAGTAAAGAAATAGTAAGCAAATCCAGGTAGTCAAGCATAATATACAATAAAAAGATAATAAACAATAAAAATGGTTACAGCACACATGCACATACACACTCACACACAAATGGTCACTCCCTCACCGGGGTGTAAGTCAGAGCTAAATGTGAGGTTGCAGCTCTGTGTGTCAAAGGGAAAACTGTAGATCTCCATGCTGCAGGTGCTGACCACCACCTGGTCATTCTTAACATACACAAACCCATGATGGGAAATGGTGAGATAGGAACTTGGAGCGGCCTTATCCTTCTCTGTCCTAGAAGAAAACACATACACACACATAATGGATGTCAGTTTCTTTATAGAATATTTCATAACTAAATATATAGTACAATAATATTACACATATTGTCAGCAAGGGCAACCTAACAATAAGAAATCATGAGTCTTCTAATGTTTCTGGGTTTCAGACTTTTAGCAGGCAATGTACACTAAGAATATTTGGAATAAAAATGATTACTTCATTGAATATATTCATAATCTTTTAACTTTGTTTTGCACAGTAAAATGGGGGCAACACAGGGCTGTATTTGTGTTCCTCTGATGTGATTGAAGTTAAAGCTGAGACTTTGCACGTGGGTCTGAGAGTACATGCATCATTTCACATCTAAAGTAATAAGCCAAAATATCAATCATTTATACTTAACTTGTACTACTGCTGGTGTTTTGATTTGATTCTCACTGGGGTCACCCATGCTAAAAATGTATAGTGTAAATCTTAAAGTGTTTTGGTATCCAAATACTTATGGAGCTCACTGTATGTTCAGTGAACTCTACCTCCAAAATGAGTCTGCTCTCTTTATGTCAGTTTATTTATTGTGTCAATTCTAAATCAACTCCAGACTATAGTGGGATGCGCTGTCATCAGTTACTGTTCTGAGCATAGGTGTCTGTGTGTGTGTGTGTGTGTGTGTGTGTGCGTGCACTTGAGTGTGTGTGTGTGTGTGTGTGTGTGTACATTCACACTTACATCTCGGCAATAACGATATCTGGCTTCCACAGAACTTCAATAGGAACAGAAACATGGTCGAGCTCACAGAACTGACTGGGTTTCCAGGAGATGTACTCATTGTTCCATCGCTGCAGTAGGAAACCAGAGGACCATTTCCAACAAATCAGGAAGGACAGAAAAAAGTAAATGAGGAAAGTGAGGTAAATATTGGTGGAGGACAGGGGGCAAAGAAAAGGATGATATGATGCCATTTTAAAAGGAGAGACACTTGAGTTTCCTACCGATGGAGAAGTCAGAGATGTTTTGTGTTATCATTTTTTTCCAAACAGTGCAATCAACCAGACCCACTGAGAGAACTCACCATTTCAATCCAGAGGTAAGAAACAAATTTCTGCTCCTTCTCATTCTATGAGGGAACAAATATATATGAGTCTTTCCAGCCAGCAAACACATACAGTATATAATAACCATCACACAGCACAAACCTCAGTGTTAATTTAACTGTGAGTGTAAAAATCAACACTTTATCAGTGTTTGTATAAGTCATCACCCATCAGAGTTAATTTAACACTTACAGATAGTTTTGGACACCCGCCCCAGAGCCATATCAGCAACTCTCTGTGCAGCATACACACTAAGCTACAGTACATTCAAAGCACAGATAAACATACAAACTCCACAAAGCACAACACACACCTACACAACAAACTAACAAACACACATGATTTTAAAACACTTACCACCTCTAGAATGGCATAGAGCCTGACGAACATAAGTACCACTGTAGGGATTTTGTAGTTTCTAACAGGTCGTGACATTGTATACAACTCATTACTTTTGGTCAGGTTCAGGTAGTTTAAAATGTCCTGGTAGGTACACACATCCTGAGACAACACCCCATCTAGAGTGAAAACATCAAGACAGAGAAAGAGAAAGTAATAGAGAAAGTATTTATAAAAGCTCAATAGGTTCAAGTTGTGAATTTTGCTTTTAAATTAGAATTAGCTTGCCACTATATTTGTCTTGATGTCATCGTAATGTGATCTTTCAGTTGCTTAGCCTTGCCATCTCTAGCATTAAAAAAAACAATGCACCCCCCCTCCATAATATCCACTGGCTGTGGCCACAGGGGCCATTATGAGTTGTAAGAAGTTTGAACACGGCTCACCATTAGAGCTGTTCTCGGTGGCCGGGTGGACTCCAATAATTTGCTGACCTCCTGTAAAAGTAATAGAAATCCATTTCCAAAGAGACCTACAAAGTCCAAACAGCTTCATTCACTACCAACCCAGTAGTGAAAGCATTACTTCATTCCACAAATAGGCTCAGCAGTCACCACAATGTATTCACTGTCATTACAGTGAAAAGAGCACTCCATTCTCCTTGGTCCATACAAGCAAAATGCACAATTCTATAGTCTGTGGAGTTCTTGTAGTAACAGCGGAGCATTGCTAACATTAAGTATTGTGTACACAATGCACAAAATGATTTGACTCACATTGTCTAACTTTGTTATCAACTACTTCAACTACTCATTAACTGCCCTGCACATAAAGTATCTATCTATCTATCTATCTATCTTACAGTGTGGCCCTAGCTTCACTCTCTGAGCTTGGAGCTTGGTCTACATCTCCATACCACTTAATTCTTATAGCGTGTTTTCCTGCACCCGTCGTTTCCTCAGAGCTGTTTCTGTTACTAGTTTCCAGGCATTTATTTATGCATCTCACACTTTCAGCAATATTTATATACATGTCTACCAGGCTGTGAGTCTAAACACTTGATTCAAATATTTCATTCCCTTCTTTGTGTTTTTTGCATGACATTACAGACACTTTTCCAAAGTGACTTACAGTAAGTGCATTCAACATAGGTATGCAAGAGAACTACTAGTCACCAGAAATCGTAAGTGCATTTCCTTCCTAAACAAGCATCTAAAAATCACATCATTACTCTGAGAATTTCAGTCAGATTAATAAATATAAGAAAAGGCACTGCATCCAACACCTCACCCTGCATGCATCATACTGAACATATAACATATACAGTATACTGTTATAGCTTACCTGTAAGGAAGAGCAGAGAAACGAAAACAATAAACATTTTAACAACGCCTATGGCTGTGTTTGTGTGCAAAGCAACAAGTGAAATGCTACATATGTGAGAAGTGTGCAAATGTGTATGTCTGTCTCCTCTGGGCTGTCTGTTACTAAGCCTGGTGCAGAAGTAACACCAGATCCACAGTGTCAAGCCCTGGGACTGATTTTCACTAAAGGACGGCTGGATAAATTGATTGACAAACCCTTTCTTTTTGATCTGATTGGTCCAACAGAAATCTGAAGTCAGTGTTCATTCCCACAACGGATATCACAGTAAATCTTAATGGTTTTATTAGGGGAGGAACAAGCGGAAGTGGACAAGGGGCTTGTTGGAAAGTGTATCAGAGGCAAACTGGGCTATACATTACATTACATTACATTACAGGCATTTAGCAGACGCTTTTATCCAAAGCGACTTACAATAAGTGCATTCAACATAGGTAGGCGAGAGAACCACTAGTTACCAGAAATCGTAAGTGCATTTCCTTCCTAAACAAGCATCTAAGAGCATAACCAGTGCTACGGTAAAAGTGCAATAAGTTAGCTATCTACTTTTTATTTAAACAAATGAGACAAATAAGTAAATCAAATAAACAAGAGCTAAGACAAATAAGTGAAGCAAATAAAGACCTAATAAACAAGAGCTCAGACAAATAAGTGCTAAGAGGAAGGGTCAGGGTAGTGTGGGGTGGGTTTTCAGCCTGTGGCGAAAGATGGGCAGCGACTCTGCTGTCCTGACATCAGTGGGGAGTTCATTCCTCCACTGTGGGGCCAGAACAGAGAGGAGCTGTGACCGTGTAGATCGGCCCCAGGGGCCTCTGAGCAACAGGGCAACCAGTCGCCTCGATGCAGCAGAGCGAAGTGGTCGGGCAGGGGTGTAAGGCTTGACCATAGCCTGGAGGTAAGAAGGAGCTGTTCCTTTCACTGCCCTATAGGCTAGCACCAGGGTCTTGAACTGGATGTGAGCTGCTACAGGGAGCCGGTGTAGAGAACGGAGAAGGGTAGTTGTATGGGAGAACTTGATTCGGTTGAACACCAGACGAGCTGCAGCTTTCTGAACAAGCTCCAGAGGGCTGATGGCAGACGCCGGGGCACCAGCAAGGAGGGAGTTGCAGTAGTCCAGGCGGGAGATGACAAGAGCCTGGATGAGCACCTGCGCTGTTTCTCAACAGTGTGTGAACTACCTCACCTTGATGTTCATGTCATAAAAGACACCATGAGGAGACATTTGCTCAAGGCCTGGGATTGTGCATGACACCTTAAATCACGTATCAAAGATTAAGGTTAGATATATATATAGGTTTGCTGATATATATTGGATTGGTATTGGATCTGTCAATAAAAATATATTTTTTTGTGAATTTCTGTCATGAAAATGGTCAAATTTAAATATACAGAATATCTGTTAGACCATACCCAAAATATATTACCGTGATTGGGCTATTTACACTAGAACAACCTACAAAGAAGGTTTATTGGTTTCAATGTTACGACAGCAAAAGCTAACAAGTTTGTCTTGTGGGTAACGTTACTTTGATAGCAGTAGTGACGTTTCACACGACCTGCTCACCTGTTAGAAAGCTGTGATAGAATAATATTCTGCTGTGACAAACGAAGGAGGGATGAACGGTCCAACAGCTTAATCTAAAGAAAGTTAAGAGAAGAGCTTTGCAACAGCATTAACGTGCCGCATAAAAGTATTTGATTTGATAACACTGACTGACTCAATGAAAATCCACGTCACTGACTGGACTCGAGCGTTCCAGTTGGCGGTGAGGAAGCGACACCACACGAACATTAAACAGAACAGCGCCACCTGCAGCACCGGAGGAACCGAAACCCGATTCTTCCATCTACAGTCATTTCTGTTCATTTCGAAATATCACCCCTACACATACACACACACACACAAACAAACATAAATCCATAAGAGGGCATTGTATACGTTTTTTTCACTGCTTTATTTCTATATCAGAAAGTGTCCACAACTAAGCCAGTATGTAGATACACAGGACACTCATTCCATTAGATGAATACATGAAGTAGACGTACATGTAGATGTAGAACCCATACATGCTCAGAATATGATTCAAGATTTGTTTCAACAAACTTCAAAAGGTTCCTGCAGGAATCTAAGGAAACTGTGAGAACATGTATAATACATTTTGCATATATATATACCAGCATGCTTTAATTTTAATGTTATGGTTATTATTATGACTACATGTAGCATTAGCATTTTGCTTTCAAAACTTTCAAAACAAAGATTTCGGTATGTTCAATATGATTTATGCTGATAGTCATATTGCCTAGCCCCTATTACCTACTCTATTTCAATCATGAAGTTAATTCTTCACAACACATGTAAAATGACAGGAGGTCTAAAACCATAGAACATGTACATCTAACCATTTTTTCATTTTGTGCAATTTTATAACTTTTCAAGACCTAGAAATTACCTTATTTTTTTTCACATACAGGTACATTTAACCAAATTCGTGTTGCATGGCTTTGCATCCAAACCTGTGTAGGAAGTATAGCAATATAGCAAAAGCAATAACAATGTACTCTTTCCCTCATCAAGGTCAGAGGTCAGAATGCAGATGCAAGATGCAAAAACAAACAACACACTGTTATAGATCAGAGTCACATCAAAATCAAAAAACGTGATAGAATTCTTTATGCACTATTCCATTTTATAAAGATGATGGTTAAAAACAGACTGAGTGCTGTGACATACAAAATTAAGAAAGCTGTGTTGATTCTTCTGGCTACTCTGGTCCAGTAGCCAGGCTCCCCTCCTTCCTCCTGGCTGCTGAGGAGCAAAGCCAGGCTTTTCTCCATCTCCCTCAGCTCCTCTGAGATCCTTAACAAGCCATAGGACTCTCCTGGTTGTTTGCTGCCACTACCCTGCAAAAGAGATTTGGTAGATAAAGGTTTATAAAGTGGACTAAGATTGCTGGACGCTAGATTCCACATTCGGCTTTTTGTGCCAAGTATGATAAGAATTAAAATGCAACACAATTCTAACCTTTTCGGCCACAGACAGCAGTTCAGGCGGGGTGTCACTATTAGACGCATTGCAGTTGCATGCCCAGCGAGACCATTTATTTTCTTCTGAAAGGATAGGGTTGATACAAGAATGATTATACCATATTCAAAATAATGTTTCACCACTATTCATGTAATTATTAGTATAAGCCTGTGTCAGAGTATTCAGAAAGTAAGTGAAGGTCTCACCTCTGTCACCATTATGGGAGTTGGCTCCGCCCTGTTTGTCCTCACAGTCGTCCACCAGGCTGTGGTCTGCCTCGTTCTCCTTGGATAGAGAGTCCTTCTCCATCAGATACATCACCAAGATCGTCTCCAATACACTGACCAGCATCAGACCAAAAATCATAATGCAGTAGGTCGCTGTGAAGAGCAAGCAGCAAGGCCGGATTACGGACCAGGAAAGCGGAGCAAGCAACTGCCCATCTTGCCTGCCAAGTTTCATTCTAATAACCGAATGGTCTTTAATGATTTAGGGGCTTAAACCACCATATCTATAGATACTGTAATCCTATCTGGGGCCCCAGCTACAATACCAAACCCCTGTCAGTGTAAAAAATACACAAAAATTTCTCATTCAAACTTGTCAGTCTGGCCAGTATATTACTGTTGCATGCAACATGGCCTCTATAAAAGGCTGTCTAGAGAAAGTGCTTGGCCCAGGTGGGATAGTCTGGGTATGACAATCAGTATCATTGACAAAGTGAAACAAATAACTCTTCAGTGTATCAGTATGTATTGTTCCTGTTCATATGAATCACAGGCCCAGGAAGCTAGACTCTGAGCCGCTGTTGTTTACCTATAAGTGGAATCCTGTTGGACGAGGAAGGCAGTATATCAATGAGAATGAGTTGTAACACTGTGACAGCAAGCATCACAGTGACCTTGAAGCTTAGCTTCTCCCCCCCGTCTGAGATGAGGAAGGAGGCCAGGTCCAGACCCAGGAAGAACAGGATGGGCACCAGAAAGTTGAGGATGTAGAGGATAGGCCTCCTCTTCATGGTGATCTAGGAAGAGATGTTCAAGTTCAGGCAGGTTTGACAAACACAACCTATTTAGCATTTGAGTCATAAAAAACAATGCCATGCCACCACCTTGTAATGCGTACAGTGTATATGATGGTGTCATAGCCATCTGGCCCACTGGCATTGATAGGTGTGGTTATCAGGTCGAGGAACACCCACTCGTTCTGGCTCCGAATCACGTCACGAGTGAAGTGATTCGGTTTCAGAAATGGACGGAGCTCCAATTGACTGGCTGAGGTGGGGAAAAGGAAATAGTAAGGAAATCCAGGTATTCAAGCAGGACAGAAGGGATGGTTGTGTGTGTATGTGAAATGGATAACAAACAATAAAAATGGTTACAGCACACATACACGTACACACTCACACACAAATGGTCACTCTCTCACCGGGGTGTAAGACAGAGCTAAATGTGAGGTTGCAGCTCTGTATGTCAAAGGGAAAACTGTAGATCTCCATGCTGCAGGTGCTGACCACCACCTGGTCGTTCTTAATATACACAACCCCATCATGGGAAATGGTAAGATAGGAACTTGGAGCGGCCTTATCCTTCTCTGTCCTAGAAGAAAACACATACACACACATTATGGATGTCAGTTTCTTTATAGAATATTTCATAACTAAATATACAGTACACGATAAATACACGATAATATTACACATATTGTCAGCAACCTAACAATAAGAAATCATGAGTCTTGTAATGTTTCTGGGTTTCAGACTTTTAGCAGGCAATGTACACTAAGAATATTTGGAATAAAAATGATTACTTCATTGAATATATTCATAATCTTTGTTTTGCACAGTAAAATGGGGGCAACACAGGGCTGTATTTGTGTTCCTCTGATGTGATTGAAGTTAAAGCTGAGACTTTGCACGTGGGTCTGAAAGTACATGCGTCATTTCACATCTAAAGTAATAAGCCAAAATATCAATCATTTATAGTTAACTTGTACTACTGCTGGTGTTTTGATTTGATTCTCACTGGGGTCACCCATGCTAAAAATATAGTGTAAGATGTTCTACCAAATGAAGTAAATCTTAAAGTGTTTTGGTATCCAAATACTTTTGGAGCTCACTGTATGTTCAGTGAACTCTACCTCCAAAATGAGTCTGCTCTCTTTATGTCAGTTTATTTATTGTGTCAATTGTAAATCAACTCCAGACTATAGTGGGATGTCATCAGTTACTGTTGTGAGCATAGGTGTCTGTGTGTGTGTGTGTGTGTGTGTGCGTGCACTTGAGTGTGTGTGTGTGTGTGTGTGTGTGTGTGTGTGTGTGTGTGTACATTCACACTTACATCTCGGAAATTGCGATATCTGGCTTCCATAGAACTTCAATAGGAACAGAAAGATTCTGGATCTCACAGAACTGACTGGGTTTCCAGGAGATGTACTCATTGTTCCATTTCTGCAGTAAGAAACCAGAGGACCATTTCCAACAAATCAGGAAGGACAGAAAAAAGTAAATGAGGAAAATGAGAAAGGGGTAAATATTGGTGGAGGACAGGGGGCAAAGAAAAGGATGATATGATGCCATTTTAAAAAGGAGAGACACTTGAGTTTCCTACCGATGGAGAAGTCAGAGATGTTTTGTGTTATCATTTTTTTCCAAACAAAGTGCAATCATCCAGACCCACTGAGATAACTCACCATTTCAATCCAGAGGTAAGAAACAAATTTCTGCTCCTTCTCATTCTATGAGGGAACAAATATATATGAGTCTTTCCAGCCAGCAAACACATACAGTATATAATAACCGTCACACAGCACAAACCTCAGTGTTAATTTAATTGTGAGTGTAAAAATCAGCAACTCACTGTGCAGCATACACACTAAGCTACAGTACATTCAAAGCACAGATAAACATCCAAACTCCACAAAGCACAACACACACCTACACGACAAACTAACAAACACACATGATTTTAAAGCACTTACCAAATCTAGGATGGCGTAGAGCGTGATGTCCATACATACCAACGTCGGGTTTTTGTACTTTCTAACAGGCCGTGTCATTGTATACAACTCATTACTTTTGGTCAGGTTCAGGTAGTTTAAAATGTCCTGGTAGGTACAATCATCCTGAGACAACATCCCATCTAGAGTGAAAACATCAAGACAGTAGGTTTAGCTAACAGAGAAGGTATTCGTAAAAGCTCAATAATTTCAAGCTCTGAATTTTGCTTTTAAATTAGAATTAGCTTGCCACTATATTTGTCTTGATGTCATTGTAATGTGATCTTTCAGTTGCTTAGTCTTGCCATCTTTAGCATTAAAAAAACAATCTATGCACCCCCCCTCATAATATCCACTGGCTGTGGCCACAGGGGCCATTATGAGTTGTAAGAAGTTTGAACACGGCTCACCATTAGAGCTGTTCTCAGTGGCCGGGTGGACTCCAATAATTTGCTGACCTCCTGTAAAAGTAATAGAAATCCATATCCAAAGAGACCTACAAAGTCCAAACAGCTTCATTCACTACAAACCCAGCATTGAAAGCATTACTTCATTCCACAAATAGGCTCAGCAGTCACCACAATGTATTCACTGTCATTACAGTGAAAAGAGCACTCCATTCTCCTTGGTCCATACAAGCAAAATGCACAATTCTATAGTCTGTGGAGTTCTTGTAGTAACAGCGGGGCATTGCTAACATTAATTGAGTATTGTGTACACAATGCACAAAATGATTTGACTCACAACTACTTCAACTACTCATTAACTGCCCTGCACTTTATTAATTTCCTTTAGACACTCCAGCCACTCTCATTCCCTTTGACATTCATCCACCCATTACCATTCTTTAACTCTGTTTACATGTACCATCCATTCATTCGCTCTTCCCTACTTGTATAAATGTAAACATGCCACCCATCCGCTGCTGACTTACAATAAGTGCATTCAACATAGGTAGGCAAGAGAACCACTAGTCACAAGCATCTAAGAGCAGAACCAGTGCTAAGGTAAAAGTGCAATAAGTTAGCTATCTACTTTTTAATTAAACAAATGAGACAAATAAGTGAAGCATATAAACGTGCTAAGAGGAAGGGTCAGGGTAGTGTTTCTTGAAGAGGTGGGTTCATAGACGCCGTTTGCCCTATTTTATTAGAAATAATAGCTAATAAAATGCAATTGTGTAAAGAAACAAGAATCATTTCCATTTGTTGCACCTCCTCATCTTTTAATTATAATTTTAAACCTTGAATTACAGGTTTGTCAACAGGATATTTACTTTGACAAAAGCAGACAATTTCACACTGGAAGTCTTGTTGTGTCTACTGTTCGACACTGGTTAGTTTCATCCCCCATCTTCATGCCAGAGCCAAACAGTGACATGCAAACGGAGAAAATAGAGCAACAAGAAAAGTCATCATCACATCTTTCCCGTTTCTTACTCTCAGAATTTCAGTCAGATTAATAAATATAAGAAAACTGTTTAAATTTAGTTTATGATTCATCCAACACCTCACCCTGCATGCATCATACTGAACATATAACATATATACTGTTATAGCTTACCTGTGAGGAAGAGCAGAGAAACGAAAACAATAAACATTTTAACAACGCCTATAGCTGTGTTGGTGTGCAAAGCAACAAGTGAAATGCTACATATGTGAGAAGTGTGCAAATGTGTATGTCTGTCTCCTCTGGGCTGTCTGTTACTAAGCCTGGTGCAGAAGTAACGCCAGATCCACAGTGTCAAGCCCTGGGACTGATTTTCACTAAAGGAGGGCTGGATAAATTGATTGACAAACCCTTTCTTTTTGATTGGTCCAACAGACATCTGAAGTCAGTGTCCATTCCCACAATGGACATCACAGTAAATCTTAGTGGTTTTATTAGGGGAGGAACAAGCGGAAGTGGCAAGGGGCTTGTTGGAAAGTGTATCAGAGGCAAACTGGGCTATACATTACATTACATTACATTACAGGCATTTAGCAGATGCTTTTATCCAAAGCGACTTACAATAAGTGCATTCAACATAGGTAGGCGAGAGAACCACAAGTTACCAGAAATCGTAAGTGCATTTCCTTCCTAAACAAGCATCTAAGAGCAGAACCAGTGCCACGGTAAAAGTGCAATAAGTTAGCTATCTACTTTTTATTTGAACAAATAAGTAAATCAAATAAACAAGAGCTAAGACAAATAAGTGAAGCAAATAAAGAGCTAATAAACAAGAGCTCAGACAAATAAGTACTAAGAGGAAGGGTTGGGGTAGTGTTTCTTGAAGATGTGGGTTTTCAGCCTGCGGTGAAAGATGGGCAGCGACTCTGTTGTCCTGTCAGTGGGGAGTTCATTCCACCACTGTGGGTCCAGGACAGAGAAGAGCTGTGACGACGTAAATCGGCCGCAGGGGCCTCTGAGCGACGGGGCAACCAGTCGCCTCGACGCAGCAGATCGACCTGACCAGGGTAGAGGGTTGGAGCACTCAACAGGCGAGGGGGATACCTCGCCTGGAGTCTCCCCTGGCGGCTCTTCTCTGTGCGGGCATTGGATGGCGTCCAGACGAGAAACCGCTGCCTCCCTCCCGTCTCCATAAGCAGCTGGCCGTTCTGGCTGATAAGACGTATGTCTGTTCAGCCCAGAGCGCTGTCGCTGTTAATAACATCGCTCTGCTGGCTTCTGCTCTGTCATCATTGGTAAGGAGTCCTTCGGCGCTGATGAGGTGGAGACGGTGGCTAAATTTACCGGCGCCATCCTTCAACTCTCTCTGCCGGTGGCAGCAGGGGTTGGACGGTGCATAGCCTGGTCCACTATGGCTCAGAGGGCCATGTGGCTTTCCCATGCCTCCTTGCCGGAGCAGGAGAGGCTCCGCCTGATCAACGGTCCCCTGTCACCTGACGGCTTGTTCGGCCCCAGGCTTGACAATGTTTTGGCCTCAGTCCAAGCACTGGACAAGGATCACACCCACCTAGAGTGCCATTTTGGCGCAAAAACGGCGCACCGACCTTCCAGCTCCAGGAGCCGGAGCCAAAGGAGGCAGCCCCGCAACAGCGTGCCGGCATCGATCTCCTGACAGCTGTCTGGTTGACAGTAAATGACCAAGGCCAGACATAGCCCCTCGAGGGGCCCACCCTTTGGGGGGGCCCTTTCGAGGGGGCCCCTGTCGTGGCAATTTAAGTCAATTGCACTTTGTCTAGTTGGTGAGATCAGCTCAATAAAGCTATAACACAATATTCGTCAGAGACCCTCGTCTCTTAGGCCTTTAATGCTTGCAAGCAGAGCTCAAACCACACACACCGAGGTGTATGCAGAATGAGCTGAGGAATTCAGTTTCACAGATACATTTATACACATGAATGACTAGTACTACAGACACACATAGTAAAATGCTAATGAATAAAGATATGCAAGGCCATCCCCCATCACTCGACCGTGAAGGGGTTATCTCCCCTTTGATAAGAGTTCTGGCCCAACTCTTTACGACTTGACCTTCTTTGATCCTAGGTCAAACTTTCAGCCAGGCCACAGGAAATGAACACACAGACACACATTCCTTGCTCAGTGGTTTTCCACTGGCTAAGACTACACATACATACATATTATTGCAATTTATAGTTTAAGCATATCAAAAGCACGCTTACATCATGATTTTCCATAACAGCCCCCCCTTGGATCACACAGACCCGTGTGATGGCGGTAGGGGCCAGAGAATACAGAGCATAGACAACACTCCCCAACTGTCCGTCCGCCCTCTCTCCAAACGCTATGCGTTCTGGCTAGAGAGATGCACGGTTCCCAAGTGGTTGAACGGTACATTGAGGGAGGGACACCCCCTCATGTTCAAACACCGTCCGCCACTTCTCAAGGGCATATTTGAGACAAGGCTGAGCGACCCTACGGCAAGCTCAGCCTTAGCGGACGAGATAAGCCGTCTCTGGGACAAGGGGGCCATCGTGGCCGTCCCGCCCAGCGGGGCTCAACATGGCTTTTACTCCCGCTATTTCCTGGTCCCCAAGAAAACGGGGGACATGAGGCCTATTCTGAACCTACGGCCCCTCAACAAACTAGTGGTGGCAAGAAAGTTCAGAATGCTCACGACCAGAGCACTGCTAAGGTGTGTGAGAAAGGGCGACTGGTTAACGTTGACAAGCCTGTTTTCAGTCACCCCCTGGTCAAGAGATTCTTACAAGGGGCCAGACGCGCAAGGCCAGTCAAACGGGTGATAGCACCACGTTGGGACCTCCCCACTGTTTTACAGGGGCTAACAAAGAGTCTTTTTGAGCCGTTGTCCCAGGCCCCATTGAACGCTTTATCGTTTAAGACCGCACTGCCCTTCCTGCCCAAGAACATAAGGAGTTCCTATCGTTCTAGGGACATTGTGCTGAAGGCTTTCCATCCGCCTCCTCATGCTAATGAGTCTGAGGCGGAGTCACATCTCCTGTGTCATTTTTACATGCTTGACATGACTGGGGGCTCCTTCGGCCACTTTGTTCTGGAGCTGGGTACGAAGGCGCCGGCCCCTTTAGCAATGCAGGACAAGGAGTGAGTCATTCGGTGACAGTTACAGTTCGTAACTTGCCTTCTTCTTCGTCCTTTCCCATTGCCCTAATCACTGCTGGATGCTCAGTCTTATTCCCCTTGGTTACAGTTCATAACCCTGTACATAAGACAGACACACTCTGGAGGGACGGGTCCTGTCCACCTGGTCAGGCTATTCAAGCTGTAGCTTTCCCACCGGTTTTACTTGGACCATTGATTAGAGTTGATTGCCTAGGTTCCATCCCTCTGCGCTACGTAGCGCTGGAGGGGTTGACGTGGTGGCTTGTCATGCTGTTAGGTTGCGCCGGTATGTTAACACCTTTTCTTCAATACGAACGCCTATGCTCACATGAAGAAGCAGCAGACTATATGCAGGGATAACTGACTGTCAGTTTGTCCGGGTGTCAACTGCACGGTTCAGTGAACACAAGATGGGTATGGTTGGCTTATACTGTTCTTCATGTGATAAATGAACGTGAGTATGAATCAACATGACCAGGTAGTTGTTGTTATGTATGTTATTCAGAATATGCTTGTGTCTTTACCCCTTGGGCCTTTGGGTCCAGCAGGGGTACATCAATCGGACTCCCCTCGTAGCTTCGCCTTAGCCCATAAGGCGAAGCCGAGAACGGTAGTTATGTACTATAACTTTAGTTCTATGATCGTAGGCAAAGCCGTTTAGTTTCACACCTGCTGTCCTCTCCGTGGTTCACAGAAAGAAAATCGTAGAGGACGAATGCCGGCAAGCACGGCATTATATACAGGTGCTTGGGGGCGGAGCCCCAGCTGATAGGTGCATCGTTGAATTTTCAGTGCTCGCGCTCACGCCACGAGCATAGCCAATAAGGCGAAGCCTACGATCATAGAACTAGAGTTATAGTACATAACTACCGTTCATTTCTAAATATCACCCCTACACACACACATACACACACACAAACAAACAGGCGATCCATAAGAGGGCATTGTATACGTTTTTTTCACTGCTTTATTTCTATATCAGAAAGTGTCCACAACAAAGCCAGTATGTAGATACACAGGACACTCATTCCATTAAATGAATACATGAAGATTTGTTTCAATAAACTTCCAAAGGTATATGAAATCTATGGAATCTAAGGAAACTGTGAGAACATGTATAATACATTTTGCATATATATATATACACCAGCATGCTTAAATTGTAATGTTATGGTTATTATTATGAATACATGTAGCATTAGCATTTTGCTTTCAAAACTTTCAAAACAAAGATTTCAGTATGTTCAATATGATTTATGCTGATAGTCATATTGCCTAGCCCATATTAGCTACTCTATTTCAATCATGAAGGTAATTCTTCACAACACATGTAAAATGACAGGAGGTCTAAAACCATAGAACATGTACATCTAACCATTTTTTCATTTTGTGCAATTTTATAACTTTTCAAGACCTAGAAATTACCTTATTTTTTTCACATACAGGTACATTTAACCAAATTCGTGTTGCATGGCTTTGCATCCAAACCTGTGTAAGAAGTATAGCAATATAGCAAAAGCAATAACAATGTACTCTTTCCCTCATCAAGGTCAGAGGTCAGAATGCAGATGCAAAAACAAACAACACACTGTTATAGATCAGAGTCACATCAAAATCAAAAAATGTGATAGAATTCTTTATGCACTATTCCATTTTATAAAGATGATGGTTAAAAACAGACTGAGTGCTGTGACATACAAAATTAAGAAAGCTGTGTTGATTCTTCTGGCCACTCTGGTCCAGTAGCCAGGCTCCCCTCCTTCCTCCTGGCTGCTGAGGAGCAAAGCCAGGCTTTTCTCCATCTCCCTCAGCTCCTCTGAGATCCTTAACAAGCCATAGGACTCTCCTGGCTGTTTGCTGCCACTACCCTGCAAAAGAGATTTGGTAGATAAAGGTTTATGAAGTGGACTAAGACTGCTGGACGCTAGATTCAACATTCGGCTTTTTGTGCCAAGTATGATAAGAATTAAAATGCAATACAATTCTAACCTTTTCGGCCACAGACAGCAGTTCAGACGGGGTGTCACTATCAGACGCATTGCAGTTGCATGCCCAGCGAGACCATTTATTTTCTTCTGAAAGGATAGGGTTGACACAAGAATGATTATACCATATTCAAAATAATGTTTCACCACTATTCATGTAATTATTAGTATAAGCCTGTGTCAGAGTATTCAGAAAGTAAGTGAAGGTTTCACCTCTGTCACCATTATGGGAGTTGGCTCCGCCCTGTTTGTCCTCACAGTCGTCCACCAGGCTGTGGTCTGCCTCGTTCTCCTTGGATAGAGAGTCCTTCTCCATCAGATACATCACCAAGATCGTCTCCAATACACTGACCAGCATCAGACTAAAAATCACAATGCAGTAGGTCGCTGTGAAGAGCAAGCAGCAAGGCCGGATTACGGACCAGGAAAGCGGAGCAAGCAACTGCCCATCTTGCCTGTTAAGTTTCATTCTAATGACTGAATGGTCTTTAATGATTTAGGGGCTTAAACCACCATATCTATAGATACTGTAATCCTATCTGGGGCCCCAGCTACAATACCAAACCCCTGTCAGTGTAGAAAATACAAATGTCTTCAATTCAAACTTGTCAGTCTGGCCAGTATACTACTGTTGCATGCAACATGGCCTCTATAAAAGGCTGTCTAGAAAAAGTGCAGTATCATTGACAAAGTGAAACAAATAACTCTTCAGTGTTTCAGTATGTATTGTTCCTGTTCATATGAATCACAGGCCCAGGAAGCTAGACTCTGAGCCGCTGTTGTTTACCTATAAGTGGAATCCTGTTGGACGAGGAAGGCAGTATATCAATGAGAATGAGTTGTAACACTGTGACAGCAAGCATCACAGTGACCTTGAAGCTTAGCTTCTCCCCCCCGTCTGAGATGAGGAAGGAGGCCAGGTCCAGACTCAGGAAGAACAGGATGGGCACCAGAAAGTTGAGGATGTAGAGGATAGGCCTCCTCTTCATGGTGATCTAGTTCAGGCAGGTTTGACAAACACAACCGAAGCGACTATTTAGCATTTGAGTCATAAAAAACAACAAATCTGCACTAATCTCCTCATGCCACCACCTTGTAATGCGTACAGTGTATATGATTTTGTCGTAGCCATTTGACCCATTGGCACTGATAAGTGTGACCGTGAGGTTGAGGAACGCCCACTCGTTCTGGCTCCGAATCACCTCACGAGACCACTCCGTGGCTAAAGTCGAGCCTCCAAGTGGCTGGAGCTGCAATTCACTGGCTGAGGTGGGGAAAAGTAAAGAAATAGTAAGCAAATCCAGGTAGTCAAGCATAATATACAATAAAAAGATAATAAACAATAAAAATGGTTACAGCACACATGCACATACACACTCACACACAAATGGTCACTCCCTCACCGGGGTGTAAGTCAGAGCTAAATGTGAGGTTGCAGCTCTGTGTGTCAAAGGGAAAACTGTAGATCTCCATGCTGCAGGTGCTGACCACCACCTGGTCATTCTTAACATACACAAACCCATGATGGGAAATGGTGAGATAGGAACTTGGAGCGGCCTTATCCTTCTCTGTCCTAGAAGAAAACACATACACACACATTATGGATGTCAGTTTCTTTATAGAATATTTCATAACTAAATATATAGTACAATAATATTACACATATTGTCAGCAAGGGCAACCTAACAATAAGAAATCATGAGTCTTCTAATGTTTCTGGGTTTCAGACTTTTAGCAGGCAATGTACACTAAGAATATTTGGAATAAAAATGATTACGTCATTGAATATATTCATAATCTTTTAACTTTGTTCTGCACAGTAAAATGGGGGCAACACAGGGCTGTATTTGTGTTCCTCTGATGTGATTGAAGTTAAAGCTGAGACTTTGCACGTGGGTCTGAGAGTACATGCATCTTTTCACATCTAAAGTAATAAGCCAAAATATCAATCATTTATACTTAACTTGTACTACTGCTGGTGTTTTGATTTGATTCTCACTGGGGTCACCCATGCTAAAAATGTATAGTGTAAATCTTAAAGTGTTTTGGTATCCAAATACTTATGGAGCTCACTGTATGTTCAGTGAACTCTACCTCCAAAATGAGTCTGCTCTCTTTATGTCAGTTTATTTATTGTGTCAATTCTAAATCAACTCCAGACTATAGTGGGATGCGCCGTCATCAGTTACTGTTGTGAGCATAGGTGTCTGTGTGTGTGTGTGTGTGTGTACATTCACACTTACATCTCGGCAATAACGATATCTGGCTTCCACAGAACCTCAATAGGAACAGAAACATGGTCGAGCTCACAGAACTGACTGGGTTCCCAGAAGATGTACTCATTGTTCCATTGCTGCAGTAGGAAACCAGAGGACCATTTCCAACAAATCAGGAAGGACAGAAAAAAGTAAATGAGGAAAGTGAGAAAGGGGTAAATATTGGTGGAGGACAGGGGGCAAAGAAAAGGATATGATGCCATTTTAAAAAGAGAGACACTTGAGTTTCCTACCAATGGAGAAGTCAGAGATGTTTTGTGTTATCATTTTTTTCCAAACAGTGCAATCATCCAGACCCACTGAGAGAACTCACCATTTCAATCCAGAGGTAAGAAACAAATTCCTGCTCCTTCTCATTCTATGAGGGAACAAATATATATGAGTCTTTCCAGCCAGCAAACACATACAGTATATAATAACCATCACACAGCACAATCCTCAGTGTTAATTTAACTGTGAATGTAAAAATCAACACTTTATCAGTGTTTGTATAAGTCATCACCCATCAGAGTTAATTTAACACTTACAGATAGTTTTGGACACCTGCCCCAGAGCCATATCAGCAACTCGCTGTGCAGCATACACACTAAGCTACAGTACATTCAAAGCACAGATAAACATACAAACTCCACAAAGCACAACACACACCTACACAACAAACTAACAAACACACATGATTTTAAAGCACTTACCAAATCTAGAATGGCGTAGAGCCTGACGAACATAAGTACCACTGTAGGGATTTTGTAGTTTCTAACAGGTCGTGTCATTGTATACAACTCATTGCTTTTGGTCAGGTTCAGGTAGTTTAAAATGTCCTGGTAGGTACACACATCCTGAGACAACATCCCATCTAGAGTGAAAACATCAAGACAGTAGGTTTAGCTAACAGAGAAGGTATTCGTAAAAGCTCAATAGTTTCAAGCTCTGAATTTTGCTTTTAAATTAGAATTAGCTTGCCACTATATTTGTCTTGATGTCATCGTAATGTGATCTTTCAGTTGCTTAGCCTTGCCATCTTTAGCATTAAAAAAAAAATCTATGCACCCCCCCTCATAATATCCACTGGTTGTGGCCACAGGGGCCATTATGAGTTGTAAGAAGTTTGAACACGGCTCACCATTAGAGCTGTTCTCGGTGGCCGGGTGGACTCCAATAATTTGCTGACCTCCTGTAAAAGTAATAGAAATCCATTTCCAAAGAGACCTACAAAGTCCAAACAGCTTCATTCACTACCAACCCAGTAGTGAAAGCATTACTTCATTCCACAAATAGGCTCAGCAGTCACCACAATGTATTCACTGTCATTACAGTGAAAAGAGCACTCCATTCTTCTTGGTCCATACAAGCAAAATGCACAATTCTATAGTCTGTGGAGTTCTTGTAGTAACAGCGGGGCATTGCTAACATTAATTGAGTATTGTGTACAAAATGCACAAAATAATTTGACTCACATTATCTAACTTTGTTATCAACTACTTCAACTACTCATTAACTGCCCTGCACATAAAGTATCTATCTATCTATCTATCTATCTATCTATCTATCTTACAGTGTGGCCCTAGCTTCACTCTCTGAGCTTGGAGCTTGGTCTACATTTCCATACCACTTAATTCTTATAGTGTTTTCCTGCACCCTTCGTTTCCTCAGAGCTGTTTCTGTTACTAGTTTCCAGGCATTTATTTATGCATCTCACACATTCATCAGTACACATGTCTACCTAGTTGTGAGTCTTGATTCAAATATTTCATTCCCTTCTTTGTGTTTTTTGCATTACATTACATTACAGACGCTTTTATCCAAAGCGACTTACAATAAGTGCATTCAACATAGGTAGGCAAGAGAACTACTAGTCACCAGAAATCGTAAGTGCATTTCCTTCCTAAACAAACATCTAAGAGCAGAACCAGTGCTAAGGTAAAAGTGCAATAAGTTAGCTATCTACTTTTTAATTAAACAAATGAGACAAATAAGTGAAGCATATAAACAAGTGCTAAGAGGAAGGGTCGGGTAGTGTTTCTTGAAGAGGTGGGTTCATAGACGCCATTTGCCCTATTTTATTAGAAATAATAGCTAATAAAATGCAATTTGTAAAGAAACAAGAATCATTTCCATTTGTTACACCTCCTCATCTTTTAATTTTTAATTTAAACCTTGAAATACAGGTTTGTCAACAGGATATTTACTTTGACAAAAGCAGACAATTTCACACTGGAAGTCTTGTTGTGTCTACTGTTTGACACTGGTTAGTTTCATCCCCATAAGCTTTTCATGCCAGAGCCAAACAGTGACATGCAAATGGAGAAACTAGAGCATAGCAACAACAAAAACCATCATCACATCATTACTCTGAGAATTTCAGTCAGATTAATAAATATAAGAAAAGGCACTGATGTTTAAATTTAGTTTATGATTCATCCAACACCTCACCCTGCATGCATCATACTGAACATATAACATATATACTGTTATAGCTTACCTGTGAGGAAGAGCAGAGAAACGAAAACAATAAACATTTTAACAACGCCTATGGCTGTGTTTGTGTGCAAAGCAACAAGTGAAATGCTACATATGTGAGAAGTGTGCAAATGTGTATGTCTGTCTCCTCTGGGCTGTCTGTTACTAAGCCTGGTGCAGAAGTAACGCCAGATCCACAGTGTCAAGCCCTGGGACTGATTTTCACTAAAGGAGGGCTGGATAAATTGATTGACAAACCCTTTCTTTTTGATCTGATTGGTCCAACAGAAATCTGAAGTCAGTGTCTATTCCCACAATGGACATCACAATAAATCTTTGTGGTTTTATTAGGGGAGGAACAAGCGGAAGTGGCAATAGCTTTTCAGTAGAAGCTCTTTTATTGATGAAGTAGTGCGGTAGCGTCAACACAAGCTACATTTTCCCAAGCATTAATGAAAGCTCAAGCGCAGCGGAGTGCATTCAATGTAGGTAGTCACGAGTCACCACAAAGCGGTTGAACACCAGACGAGCTGCAGCAACAAGCTGAACAAGCTCCAGAGGGGTGACGCCAGGGCACCAGCAAGGAGGGAGTTGCAGTAGTCCAGGCGGGAGATGACAAGAGCCTGGATGAGCACCTGTGCTGCCTCGTCAGTGAGGAAGGGGCAAATCCTCCTGATGTTGTAGAGGAGGAATCTGCAGGAGCGTGTCACTGATGCGATGTTTGCCGAGAACGACAGTTAGTCGTCCAAGGTCATACCCAGATTCCTTGCAGTCCGAGTTGACGTCACCACAGCATTATCAATGGTGATGGCCAGGTCTCGGTGTGGACAGCCCTTCCCTGGGAGGAACACCAGCTCAGTCTTGTCCAGGTTGAGCTTCAGGTGGTGCATCGACATCCACTCCGAGATGTCTGCCAGGCACGCAGCAATGTGTGCCTCCACTTATGTGTCAGAGGGGGGAAATGACAGGATCAGCTGGGTGTCATCAGCATAGCAGTGGTAGGAAAAGTCATGGGAGTGGATAACAGAACCAAGAGAACCGAGAGAAGAGGCCCCAGAACCGAGCCTTGCGGAACCCCAGTAGTCAGCCTGCATGGTTCTGACACAGACCCTCTCAGCGTCACCTGGTAGGAGCGACCCGTCAGGTAGGATGCAAACAGGGAGAGTGCAGAGCCTGAGACACCCATCCCCTCAAGGGTGGAGAGGAGGATCTGGTGGTTCACCGTGTGAAACGCTGCAGACAGGTCCAGGAGTATCAGGACAGAGGAGAGAGAGTTCGCTCTAGCGGCATGTAGCGACTCTGTCACTGCAAGGAGGGCGGTCTCAGTCGAGTGACCCACTTTGAACCCGGACTGGTGAGGGTCCAAGAGGTTGTTCTGGTGGAGGTACAAGGACAGTTGATTAAAGACAGCACGTTCAAGAGTTTTGGATAGGAAGGGCAGAAGGGAAACCGGTCTGTAGTTCTTGACCTCAGAGGGGTCAAGTGTTGGTTTCTTCAGAAGGGGGGTGACTCTGAAAGTCTTGAAAGCAGAGGGAAAGCAACCAGACACCAGAGACGTGTTGATGAGGTGGGTCAGGAAGGGAAGGAGTTCAGGTGCAGTAGACTGAAGCAGAGTGGATGGGACCGGGTCAAGGGAGCATGTGGTGGGGCGGCTAGATGTAACAAGGTGAAGGATCTCATTTGGGGAGAGGGGAGAAAAATGGGGTAGGAAGGGAGGTGGGGAGAGAAAAGGTGGAGAGGGTGGTAGAGAGGGAGGGGTGGAAGGCAGACAGGTGTGGTTGCTGCGCGGAGCACCATCCAGCGGGTGAGGGAAGGAGGATCGGATATCGTTAACCTTCTTGTCAAAGAAGTTGGTGAAATCGTCAGGAAGGAGGGAGGAGGTAGGAGGAGGAAAGAGAAAGTTTCAAAGAGTTTTTTAGGGTTGGAAGTAAAAGTTTGAATTTTAGATCAGAAGGAAGCAGCTTTAGCAGCAGATAGAAAGGAGAAAAAAGTGGAGAGGAGAGATTGGAAGTTAAGAAGGTCCTCCGGGAGTTTGCCTTTTCTCCATTTGCATTCAGCCCCTCTCAGGCTCCGTCTCACAGTACGCACTGAGTCCGACAGCCATGGGGCAGGTGGAGTTGGGCGTCCTGCCTGGAGGTGAGGGGACAGAGATTATTGTCCAAAGAAGAGGACAGAGTAGAGAGAAGAAGATCAGTGGCAGTATCAGGGGATAAGAGAGAGAAGGATTCAGGGGCAGGGAGGGCTATAATGACAGCAGCATAATAGCTAGTGTCACAATAGGAAGGAGTAAGCTGAACATTGCATTAACATAACATGACAGGAGAGAGAGGCATCTCAAAATACACCCCATGTGTTCTAGGTAAGGCATGCAGCCAACACCGCAACATTCTGAAATCAAAAACCAGCAACTGTTGTGTGCCAACAGCAGGGAATTAACAACAAAACAATGGACATTTTGGTGGGCTTTTTTCCCCACATCTCAAACTGGTACTGGTACTGACATTGCTCCACCATGACAAAACATTCCTGTCACCTCTAAGTGCTCCATTCTATACACATTAGTATTAGAAAAAGTGAGAGAGCGACGACATAGAAAATGAAGAAAGCTGTGTTGATTCTTGTGGCCGCTCTGGTCCAGTAGCCAGGCTTCCCTCCTTCCTTCCTGCTGCTGAGGAGCAAAGTCAGGGTTTTCTCCAGCTCCCTCAGCTCCTCCAGGATCAACAGTAACACATGAGACTCACCTGTCTGGAGGCGGAGAGAATGCATTTGCTGGATTAATACTGAAGTGGATTATTCTCCTGCTAAGATTGATGGATACAGTATTTGACATTGGGTTTTTGCCATTAAGTGAGACAAAAATTGTTATATAACAGCAACACAATCCTAACCTCTCCAGCCACACGCAGTAGTTGACATGGCGGGCCACCACCAGACACATCATAGATGCATGCACAGCGAATGCGTCTTTTCTCTTCTGAAAAGATGAATTATCATAGGATATAAGCAATATGACTCACCATCATTCATGTTTTATAACTGTCAGCACACCTTGAGTCAGGGTCTTGAGAAAAGCAGTATAGATAGTTAACTTAAAAACAGTTACTGTTTAATCAGATCTGGTCATGTCCTGTGCTTTAGCTCTCATATCGCCCAGGATGTTGTTGGCTGTGTATAGACCAAGCAGTAAATACATTATTACATATTTAAACAATGCATAAACAGCTGTAAATATCAGAAATATGCACCAGAGAAGTCCATGTGTACAAATGCTATAAACCATTTAGATGTCTTTTAAACAGCTAATCAACATAAAAGTGCTCAGTGGGAAACTTCATATCAGGACATGATGAAGTCTATAAGACCATCACGAGGAGCTGAACAAAATGACCTTTGCTACAAACTAGAGGTGCTGCTATGAAATGAATGCATTGCTACAGATCCGTTTCGTGTGTGTGGTGATTGAACTCCCTCTTCCAGCTGGAGAGAAGCCATTATATCTAACACAATGAGGAGAAATGTATGTTCACACACCCTTGTGGTAGCACAAAAACACTGTCAGTAACTATGCCATCTGAATCAAGAGGGGTGAAAGAAATTGGGGACTAAGTAACCTGAGAGGATGTCTTCTAGAAGCTTCACTTTAGAGCGCCACATTGTACTTATGGAGTTCCCTGTGCCAAAGACTGACCTCCCTAAACCCCCATCCACTGATTACCCAGAAATATTTCATTCTAACGGATTTATTTCAACTGCATAATCACAGCGTCTGTCATTAAGGCAAAAGGACCTCCCTGTGACCTGATGGATGAGGAGATAGATAAGTTGAGGGACAATGTCTGGGAAAATATGTGTTAGTTAAGAGCTCAAGAGAGAGGATGGAAATGTATATTTTCTACCTTGTGTAATTGTTTACAAACTTGGCTGTAACACTCTTTCTATACATGTTACAATGAGCCTCATCACCTCTGTCAGAGGATTTGGCTTCATCCTGTTGGTCCTCACAGTCCTTCCTCAGGCTGTGGGTCTCCAGGGGAGGAGAGTCCTTCTCCATCAGATGCGTCACCAAGATCGTCTCTAAGAGACTCAGCAGCATCAGAGCAAAGATCACAATGCAGTAGGTCGCTGGAGAAGGAAACAATATATACAATATAGACCGTAAAATAAACAATTTATCAGTGTATACTCCTATAGATCATCTGAATTACAAATCAGGCTAAACTCTGTTCTTGCATATATGACTATTATGTGTGACTGTCAGAGCATGACTGAGTGAGAGGCCCAATCCCATTCCACCCCCTAAGCCCTGACCCTATCCTATCCTTGGGCCATCCCAAAGCAATTAGCTGGAGTGGGTTCTAAAACCCTCCAACAGTGACTGTACAACAATGCAGACTTACCACATGACACTCAACAGAAGAGCACCAAAAAGGAACCCACATACAAATTTAAGTTCCGTCTTGATAATTGCCTTTGTGACCATTTTTATCGACTATCATTTAGCTGACGCTTTTATCCAAAGCAACTTACAATAAGTGCATTCAACGTAGGTAGGCACGAGTCACCAGAAATCATAAGTGCATTTCCTTCCTAAACAAGCATCTAAGAGCAGAACCAGTGCTAAGGTAAAAATGCAATAAGTTAGCTACCTACTTTTTATTTAAACAAATAAGTGAAGCATATAAGCAAGTGCTAAGACAAGTAAGTGAAACAAATACGTAAGTGCTAAGAGGAAGGGTCAGGTTAGTGTTTCTTGAAGAGGTGGGTTTTCAGCCTGCGGTGAAAGATGGGCAGCAACTCTGCTGTCCTGACATCAGTGGGGAGTTCATTCCACCACTGTGGGGCCGGTCAACTGTAAGTGCTATTATTGTGAAGTGGAAGCGCCTAGGAGCAACAACAGCTCAGCCAAGAAGTGGTAGACCACGCAATCTCACAGAGTGGGGCCAACGAGTGCTGAAGCGCGTAGTGAGTAAAGAAATCGCCAATCATCTGTTGCAGCACTCACTACAGAGTTCCAAACTGCCTCCAAACAGGTGTGGCTGGTGCGTGGAGCACCCGCCAGGGGGTGAGGGAAGGAGGATTGGATATTGTTAATCTTCTTGTCAAAGAAGTTGGCGAAATCATCAGGGAGGAGGTGGGAGGAGGGGGTGGGGGTTGGAGGAGGGAAGACAAAGTTTCAAGAGTTCTTTAGGGTTGGAAGCAGAAGTTTGAATGTTAGTGCAGAAGAAAGCAGCTTTAGCAGCAGATAGAGAGGAGGAGAAAGTGGAAAGGAGAGATTGGAGGTTCAGAAGGTCCTCCGGGAGTTTGCCATTTCTCCATTTGCGCTCAGCCCCTCTCAGGCTCCGTCTCTCAGTATGCACTGAGTCCGACAACCAAGGGGCAGGTGGAGTTTGGCGAGCAGGCCTGGAGGTGACGGGACAGAGATGGTCCAAAGAAGAGGACAGAGTAGAGAGAAGAAGATCAGTGGCAGTATCAGGGGATAGAAGAGAGAAGGATTCAGGAGTAGGGAGGGCAGAGAGAACAGAAGAGGAAAGATTAGTGGCAGAGAGCCAAAATCGCGGAACGTTTAAATATGTGTGTGGTCAAAACGTGAAAATATCACGTTTGTTCTCATTCTTGTGCTGACATGTAGAATACAATTATACATACATGCATCGATTTAAAAACAAAACACAATCCATTTCAATGCATGTGCTCATTGTTTTGTGGATGTTATGCATTTGCAGGGATGGTTGAAAAAACCAAGCAACGCATCCAGATGAGAGTACAACATGACGGTATGTAGCACATAACCGATTGGCGAGTGAGGCGTCTCTCCGTAGCCATGGTGACTGCTGTTTCCTGTTTTCGCTGGACAGTGGCAAGGGTGTCCCACAGTTTAGCCATCTTTTATACCCTTTTGTGCCCTCCCACAGCTGCGAGTGTGACTTCATACGTGTGATACTCGGTATTGGAGTGTAGAGTTCACATGAATGCATGGACATGGACATTAACATGTGTGTGAGTATATTGTACCTATGAGAGGAGTCTTGTTGGACATGGAGGGCAGTATGTCATTTAAGATGAGCAGCAGCACTGAGATGGCCAGCAGCACGGTCACCTTGAAGCCCAGCTTCTCCCCCCGATGATCTGAGATGAGGAAGGAGGCCAGGTCCAGACACAGGAAGAACAGGATGGGCAACAGGAAGTTGATGACATGGAGGAGGGGCCTCCTCTTCATGGTAATCTAGGAGGAGATATTCAAGGGACAGGCTGGTTGATATTCAGGTAGATCTGCTAGGTAGAATGCAACAGAAACTATGACATTTTTGGGGTAAGAAGCTAAAACAAAAGCCTGTGTTTATCTCTGTGTGTCTCCTTGCGATGCGTACAGTGTATATTATCTGATCCCAGTCTCCTCCTTCAAAGCGGAAAGTGTCGTTGGTGACAGACAAGTCGAGGAACTCCCACTCTCCCTGGTGAAGCATCACCTCACGAGAAAGCTGTGTGGCCCGAGACGAGTTGAAGAAAGAGATGAGCTGCACTTCATCGACTGAGAGCATGAGGAGAGAGGGAGATATAGAGGGAAGCCAGGAAGGCAAGGGCAAAGAAATTGGGGGGTTATAACTGGTGCTTACAAATGAAAGCTTCAAGTTAAGATGGTTAAATCACATATTCATTTCAGAAGTTCAGAAACACAAATGTTCAGTCCCTTACCGATGTGTATTGCAGAGCTAAAGGAGATTTTGCAGCTCTGGGTGTCGAAGGGGAACTTGTAGACATCTATCTTACAGTTGCTGATCACCTTCAGATCTTCCTCAATGGAGACAATGCCCGTGTGTGTCACATACAGATAGGGGCTTGTGAAGGTTTCATCTTTCTGCGTCCTGGGAGAGCACGCACACACACACACACACACATACACACACACACACACACACACACACACACACACACACACACACAGGATCAGCATCATCTCTTAATGCCACATTTGTCATTCGCTGCAGTACTTAATAACAAAAACAAACTTCTGCAAAATATATCTATGAATGATGAACTATCATAACCAGTCGGTTTCAGACCAACTTCTGTTACTCAGACCAAGTAAACACATCACAACTGATTGGCTCCCCTCACTAAAGAGTTCCTGATAGCCATCCAATCAGGCCAGTTTACAGCATTTGAACTGGAAAGCCTCCACTCAGCAGGTTTACCTCATTTGAGGAGCTGGTGTTGTCGGCCAATCAGGGTCCAGTATTGTGAGGATTTGGTTCTTCAAATTCATTCAATCTATTCCCTTTTAAATGAACTACATTTATTTGTACAAAAATAATAAAGAACATTATTCTTATCCTGTATATATTCTTATCCTTAGCCATAGTATATTTGAAAATAAAATCATGAAAACTGAATATTATGGGGCCTTTAATCATGTTGAAAATCAAAATAAGCATGTTCATCAGTTCATCATTAATTAGTGTGTGAATATACGTGTATGTTTGTGCACACTCACCTCTCAAAGATGAAGAGATCGGGCTTCCACAGCATTTCTCTGGGAAGCGAAATCTGAGTGATCCCACAGAACTGAGATCGGTCCCAAGAGATGCGCTCATTGTTCCAGTTCTGCAGTAGCAAGGCAGGAGTAAATTATGACGACATGAGAAATGAGAGAAAAGGCTGAAGATGAGTTTGGAGAGTGACGCAACGTGTTTGGCTGCTCTAGCCGTAAGCATATGAAAATGATGTCTCACTTCCTGTTTTCCCATCTTCACTACCAATTTTGTTTGTGTTTGTTTCAAAAATCTGTGTGTGCAGTGTGCAGATTGTGAAGATTGGATCAACTTTGTGGGATAAATAGCAAAAATTAGGTTTTACATAAAATTCCAAAAGGTGGAAAACTATCAAGGCAGAGATGAAACCAGTATGTGCAATGGATTCATGTTGAGTGAAGGGATCTGTGGGGGAAAAAATATTCTAGGCTATACGGTTCAGGAGTTATTGGCTAAACCGTAAAATTGATTGTTGCAACTCTGTTCTCTGAACAAGCAGTGTAATGTTTTTTTGGAGATTTGAAACCTATCCACCAAATGTGGTTGCTCTGTCTCTGAGCTCCAGATGGTTTTAAGGCAGAAAAAAAAAAGAAGAAGCAGAAGAAAAAATCCTAACAAAAACAAGTGCTTGCTGTGCTCGGACCCTTAATAAAAAACAGAAAATATATTATAAACAACTGTGAACCATTGAGGTACTTACCATTTCAAGCCAGATGAGAGGAACGAAGGTCTGGGTTTTCTCATTCTGCGAACAGACATACATGCAGGAGAATGGTGCCATTAACATATATACCTATGTCACTTCAAATCACCCTGACAAACACACATTACTCCCACTCAAGCATAGATCAACATACAAACTACACAGAGGACATGTTAACACACACACACACACACACACACACACACATACTGTACATAGATTCATGTGCACACATGGCTTTGCCACTTACCACACTCAGAATGGCATAGAGGTTGACTTTCAGGTATACTTTGGTGGGGTGTGTGTAGTCCAGAACTGGTCGGGTTGATGTGTACACCTCATTACCTCTGGTCAGGTTCAGATAGTCCAGAACATCCTGGTAACTACACACTTTCTGAGCAGACACCTTACCTAGTGTAGCAAAAAGATACATTTCTCACAGTGTCTTCACCAAGGCTCAATAACATTAATAGGAATGCAAAAGAATGCAATACTGCTTCTCGGGCCTCAGATTTTGCTTTTCCGAATCACTGTGTTTGCAGCATTTTAGGGCACTTTCAGTCCAAGAGACTAGTAAGTCCAAAAATTAACCAGCCACTTTCAGTATTTTACCAGACACAGATTTTTAGAATAGGACCTCCAGAATAGGACCTGTCAAAGTGCAGAAAGCAATCAGTGCAGACAGTATCAATCCTTGGCTGGTGGTAATTTCCGACCCTGGTGATGCTGTCAGATGCTCCACTCAGTGGCTTTTTCATTAAATATATTTGTCATAAAAATCAATCTATGTACACTTCACTCAATACTATTGTTAGATAACAGGTGGCAGTCAGCAATTTATCAGCTGAATGCAAACATCTGATCAGGAGATGCAAATGTTGTGACAGGAGGAGCTTTTTGTCTCGGCATATTGTGACTGCTCCCATTTCCTTTGTCACCATAATAAAAGGCCCCATTTCATTCATCTGTCAACGTCAAGCATGAAAAAACACCAAGCCATGCATGTCAAATAACTGGGAGGGTCAGAACATTATGAGGAAAGATGACACTACTGTTTTCATTTGTACCATCAGTTTCTTTATGTCTGAAATGTTTGAATTGAAAAAGCCCTGTGCTCAAATGCCTTTTCAATTGCATCTCTAAAAAAGTTGCTCAGAAATGGGAAAGCAGGAATATGATAGCAATTAACATCACTAACCATTTCACAAGTCAGACAAATGGATTCACCGATAAAGCAAATTATATTTAATTGAAGTAATTGTTTCATATCTAATATTACCAGTTCTACTCACCAGAAAAGAGGCATAGCAGGCATCCAAACTACAGGGAAATGTTTAACCTCTCACACTGAATCATGATGATTTGTCTTACCTGTGAAGAAGAGCAGGAGCAGGAAACCAACATGCATCATAACTGCACCTGAGTGTGTGTGAGTGTGTGTGTGTGTGTGTGCGCAGAGAAACAGCTGAGAGCCTGTGTGATAAGTGTGTGCATGAGTGTCTCTGTCTGTGTTACTGAGACTGTCGCTGCAATAATGCCAGACCCATCCTGTTGTGCCCTTTGAATGATAGAGGGCGGCTGACAGAACCTTATTTTTGATCTTATTGTTTGAAATGAGAAATCCCTCCCACAGTGGACATCACAGACATTGTTTATTGTGTAACAGAGGAAGAAGCGCCCTGGTAGAGGGAGGGACGCAGGACGCAGGACTGCTGTATGGATAATATATATGAGGCCTAGGCTTCATCACTGAGGCTGGTGAAAACGAATGTGATTGGTTTAAAGGCTGAGTGACAGATTAAGCCACACAGTTCAAGAGGATTGAGACAAGACAGGAGGAAAGGATCCATCTGAAAGCAGAGATAATATGAATTATATGAATAAGAGTGCTTGCTCACACCGCCTCCTCACAACAATTACAGTGTGAAAGATATGACGTTGGTGAGGTAGCATCAGGTCAGGGAGTGTGTGTGTGTGTGTGTGTGTGTGTGTGTGTGTGTGTGTGTGTGTGTGTGTGTGTGTGTGTGTCTCTGAAAATTGCTAATTACGTTTGATGCACTTATCCAGAGTGTACAATAAGCATGCACATAGAGCAATTATGTTCTCAGAGTGAACAATTAGATTACAGAGGACTTTTGCAGTAAAACCATGTGATTTTATCTGATACGACAGGATTATTCCCAGTAGAGCCTCATTCTCATCATCAGCCTAAACCAACATTTGAACAGGACAAACAGGGAAATGACTGAGCTTAAACAATCACTGGAATTGATAACTGTGAGGGTAAAACCTCTTTTTTTGAGTGATTCTCCTGATCTGATTTCATGATTTAGATTAAACTACATTGTCTCATCGTGGCGTTCCAGTGATGACCATGTTAGGGTGCGTCTTAAAAAGAAGCTTCTGTCCATATCTACACCATGAACCAAACACAGTTGTACCGTCATATAAAACACCTGCCTGGTTTGTCATTTATGTCAACATAACTATTAATAGCTCTTCAAATAATCACTGGTTTTCTAATAATACATACAGTGGATATCAAAAGTCTACCCACCCTTTCAAATGTTCTATTTTTGATTCAGAGGCCTGAAATGATTTCTGACAATGTACGAAGTAGAGATCTAAAAGTATACCAGGATACCAGGGGCATACTTTTTTCCATTTCGCTAATTAATCCTTAGAAGAAGCAGCTTTTACTTTGATAATAGCAGTAAGTCTCTTTGGATTAGTCTCTGCCAACTCTGTATTTTACCCCCCAAATTCTGGGGTGCAAATTGGTGAAATGCAAACACTGTATATGATTTATGATTATGGACATACATTGACACTGAATTATGAACAATAAGCTTACCTATTTTTTGGCCAACATTAGCTAGCTTACCTAACCTATAAGGCCAAAAACAGGACTGTGTAATCTAATGTTTCTTTGCTGTATTTTTCAAAGCAATAGGGGTCATTTTTTCCATTCTCTTCTTTATTTTTCTAATGGTTCAACAGCACACATCATTTCAGAGCATACATTCAACAGCCACATTCAAGGAGAAGGCAGCTTGAATTCAGGCTTGCAGGTTTCATAATTTCTCCCCTCTTTCTACTGAGTCCTGATTCAGGGTTTCTGAGTTTTGTCTCTGTCACAGCATGAGAAGCAATACATAAGGCTGGCTGCTGCACTGGAATGTTACATTCTTGCAATGAATGAACAATAATAATAATAATAATAATAACAAAATATTTAATAACCTCACAATTGTACCATATTTTCCTCTGCATACTTTTACAATAATGGTGTGACAATTTCAGGAATGTCGATTGCAAATTTCCTCACCTGAAGAAACCAGATAAAGTAGATCCACAACAGCACAAATACACAGTTGTACACGTATTGAACAAATACACGTATTGAACTTGGTCACAAAGTGGAACACAAATTGGAAGCAGACATATAGAGAACTAAGTATAGACACTTGAGATCACAGCCTCTCTCTCTCTCTCTCTCTCTCTCTCTCTCTCTCTCTCAAATACAAAAACAAAGCAAAGAACAACAACACTTGTGAACATGTTTAGGCACAAAGGGTTTATAATACATACAGCCTAAAATATATCAGCAACTGGTTCATCTGACATTGCTCCACCATGACAAAACATTCCTGTCACCTCTAAGTGCTCCATTCTATACACATTAGTATTAGAAAAAGTGAGAGAGCGACGACATAGAAAATGAAGAAAGCTGTGTTGATTCTTGTGGCCGCTCTGGTCCGAGTAGCCAGGCTTCCCTCCTTCCTTCCTGCTGCTGAGGAGCAAAGTCAGGGTTTTCTCCAGCTCCCTCAGCTCCTCCAGGATCAACAGTAACACATGAGACTCACCTGTCTGGAGGCGGAGGGAATGCATTTGCTGGATTAATACTGAAGTGGATTATTCTCCTGCTAAGATTGATGGATACAGTATTTGACATTGGGTTTTTGCCATTAAGTGACACAAGCAACACAATCCTAACCTCTTCAGCCAGCGCAGTTCACATGGCGGGTCACCACCAGACACATCACAGATACATGCACAGCGAGACCATCTTTTCTTTTCTAAAAAGATACAATTCACCATCAATACAATACAATTTACCATAGAACTATATGTACTAGAACAATAATGCTAGAGAGAGTAACCAGAAAAGCTCTACAGCCCACAATTTATAACAGAGTTGATGGCGTACGCAGGAAGCCTCTGCAAAAATCGATTTAATCTCTATTTCTGTAGGCTAGTACAGGATTGCATCACCATTCCTCTTGCCAGAGTAGGTCTCACCTCTGTCACAGTCATGGGATTTGACTTTTTCCTGTTTGCCTTCACAGTCATCCCTCAGGCTGTGGCCTCTGTCTGCTTCGTTCTCCTGGGATGGAGAGTCCTTCTCCATCAGATGCGTCACCAAGATCGTCTCCAATAAACTGAGCAGCATCAGAGCAAAAATCACAATGCAGTAGGTTGCTGGGAGGAGGAAACAGTATGATTAAAACAGACAATAACTACTCATTGCATCAACATGTATCTGCTCCTGTCCATATAAATTACAATCCAATGAAGGCAGACTCTAATCCAGTGTGTTGTACCTATGAGAGGAGTCTTGTTGGACATGGAGGGCAGTATGTCATTTAAGATGAGCAGCAGCACTGAGATGGCCAGCAGCACGGTGACCTTGAAGCCCAGCTTCTCCCCCCGATGATCTGAGATGAGGAAGGAGGCCAGGTCCAGACACAGGAAGAACAGGATGGGCAACAGGAAGTTGATGACATGGAGGAGGGGCCTCCTCTTCATGGTGATCTAGGAGGAGATATTCAAGGGTCAGGCTGGTTGATATTCAGGTAGATCTGCTGAATGCAACAGAAACTATGACGCTTTTGTGGTAAGAAGCTAAAACAAAAGCCTGTGTTTATCTCTGTGTGTCTCCTTGCAATGCGTACAGTGTATATTATCTGTTCCCAGTCTCCTCGTTCAAAGCGGAAAGTGTCGTTGGTGACAGACAAGTTGAGGAACTCCCACTCTCCCTGGTGAAGCATCACCTTACGAGAAAGCTGTGTGGCCCGAGACGAGTTGGAGAAAGGGATGAGCTGCACTTCATCGACTGAGAGCATGAGGAGAGAGGGAGATATGGAGGGAAGCCAGGAAGATGGGTGGGGGGGGGGGGAATTAGAGTGAGACGGGGTATAAAGAAAGAAGCCACACACACGTACACACAAATGTTCACTCCCTCACTGCTGTGTATTGCAGAGCCTACAGCTCTGGGTGTCGAAGGGGAACTTGTGGACGTCCATCTTACAGGTGCTGACCACCTTCAGATCATCCTCAAGAGTGACTATCCCCTCATGGGACACATAAATGTAGGGATTCTGAGGAGCCTGATCCTTCTCTGTCCTGGGACACACACACACACACCCCACAAAAATACACACAAAACCTTTTCATGGCACCATTGTAGGGCCTTTCAACTGTTTGACATTGTCATGCATTGATTCAATACATGGTGGTGTTTCTGCTTTTAGAACCACTGAAGGATGAATGTTCACTTCCATGTCATTGTGTACTTTATTCAGACTAAGCATACAGTGCAGGCGTTTACAATCTGAACAAAGACACCGTGTGTTAGTATCAGCAAATATCAGCTTATTAAAATACTCATTAATGAATGCCACTGACATGTGTGTGTAACTCTAATTCAATGTCATTTATTTTCTTTAATTTATCTACCTTGTTTGTTACGTTGTTTTGCTCCCCTTAAGTTTTGTTGTTTTCATTTCTGTCATCCATTTAAGTTCCATTTTCATCACCTTGAATTTAATCCACTTGGTGTTTTTCTATCTCACGTGTACAATCGGTTGTCATTTTTTCTATGTATTACTCTTTTTTTGCAAATAAATGAACTATACTCTGTTTGGGTCTGTGCACGTGTGTGTGTGTGTGTGTGTGTGTGTGTGTGTGTGTGTGTGTGTGTGTGTGTGTGTGTGTGTGTGTGTGTGTGTGCTCACATCTCATAGATAAAGAGGTCTGGTATCCACAGCATTTGTTTGGGAACAGAAATCTGAGTAATTCCACAGAAGTGAGAGGGGTCCCAAGAGATGCGCTCATTGTTCCACGTCTACAGAAAATTAGAGGAAAATTACCCACAAATGAGAGACTGAGTTACCGACAAATTAGAAATGAAAGCTTGAATAAGAAGTGAGTAGAAATGTGGAGTGTGAGCTGAGAGTCAGAGACGAAAAAGAAACAAAAGGAAGAGAAAAGAAGAGAATGACTTTCCTTTTAGCAGGAAAACACAGGGAGATGTCTTGAATGAAAATAATTTATTTTATACAGTGTAAAATCATCACCACTCACCATTAATACCCAGATGAAAGGAATGAAGGTCTGGGTTTTCTCAATCTACGAATAACCATACACATATGAGAACACACACGACAGCTATACACCTCACAACCTCTCAGCATACACACATCACAGGTCAACAGTTATACACTTAACACACACACACACATTTTCCACAGGCTTACTACTTACCACACCTAGAATGGCATAGAGGATGATATCCAGTTTTACCATGGTGGGGTGTGTGTAGTCCAGAACAGGCCGTGTTGATGTAAACACATCACTTCCTCTGGTCAGGTCCAGGTAGTCTAGAACGTCCTGGTAACTACACACTTTCTGAGACGACACCCCGGCTAGAGCGGAAAGAATACAAAAGTCATCAGGGAAAGTATTTTTAAAACGAAGAGGTGTGTGTTTTGTCCATGTTGCATCCAAAAACTACTCTCAACTATTCTCTATGCTCCTCTGTGAACTAAACATGAATCTATTATTAGCAATTAACCTAATCTTCTGTATACGTTTTTAAAGGTAGATGCTATGACAAGAGCAGATTTTTGGATTTCCATTTCCCTATCACCAAAGCTCTGGTCTGTCTTCTGTCCAGCCTGGCAAAACAAAAGAGTGAGTCATGCATCTAAAAAGTCACGGTGGGCATTGGGAGGCATTAGGACGTTAGAACACACTACAATTTTGGTTCAGTCGTGATGTTTACTTTGGGTCTGTGAGATTTAGTACAGGAGATAGCCCTTAGTGATGGGAAAACAAGAACATAGCAACTAACAGCATCATTAATCCTCCCCTGTCTCTGTCCCTGAAAAAGACTAATGAAATAGCTTGGTGTTTAAAGAACAAGCCTTATGGTTTATTCAAACATCACATCACCACTCCCCCTCACAAGAGACTTTTCAGAGGTTTAAACATGCATTGAAACAACAGGGAAATCCCATATACAGATCTCTAGCATGCAGCACAATGTATATCTTACCTGTGAAGAAGAGCAGGAGGAAACCAACATGCATCATAACTGCACTTGTGTGTGTGAGTGTGTGTGTGTGTGTGTGTGTGTGTGTGTGCAGAGAAAAAGCTGAGAACCTGTGTGATAAGTGTGTGCATGTGTGTCTCTGTCTGTGGCTGCAATAATGCCAGACCCATCCAGTTGTGCACTTTGATTGAACTCACATAGAGGAGGGCCGAAATGAATGACAGAGCCTTCTTTTTGATCTTATTGCCTAAAATGAGAAATCCCTCCCACAGGGGACATCTCAGACATTGTTATTGGGTAAGAGAGGAAGAGGGGCCCTGGTAGAGGGAGGGACGCAGGACATGCTGTATGTATAATATATTTTAGGCTTCATCACTGAGGCTGGTGAAAACTGAGACAGATTGTGAGACAGATGAGCCACAAGAGGACAGGAGGAAAGAATGAACTGAGTGCTTGCTCACACCGCCTCCTCACAACAATTACAGCAGTCTGGGAAGAAAGTAGAATTGGTGTGGTTTGATAATGGGCTGATAAGATAAAGATAGCTGAGCAAGAAGGATAATATATTATCAATGTAAAATGTCTTCTTTTTATTAACATAGTTGTTATGTAATGTAATGTTTATTCAGAAAATATTTTCACTCTTTATTGCATATAGTTGGAATGAAGCATCTTTCCATGTTTGTGAACCCCTTGTGCAATTATAGACATTTTGAGTTTTTTACCATGCAATCCTTTAATCAAAATTTCCTTTTCATGTTTTTTAGAGAAAATTGTGCATGTAGTCAAATGATAATAATGTGTGAATTAGTGCAGATCCAAAAATAAGTGAACCTCCTCTTGAATTAATTTAGTAGGTAAGAAAAACACTATGCTGCGATCTAAGGAGACCTCAGATGACCTCAGGAAGAGAGTAGAGTAGTGAGTGTGCATCAGTCTGGGGAAGGTTAGAAAGTCATATCAAAAAGATTTGGACAAACCTGTGAACGTTTTAGTTGCAAAAACTTTATTGTTCTTTTGATGTTTTCATTGACATTTTCCATTTAAATTCTAGAAAAGTGGGGTCATGGCGGATTGGGACCCGTTCCTTTGATATCATACTGCGACTGATGCTAGAGAATGGCTTCGTCTAAACAGTGATCAAATGAGTGCTGTGGCAGACTGTATGCAGCTTTGTAAAAGGAGAGGGTTCAACTTAGTGTCTTGCGCACAAAATCGCTGTAACCTGACACTGTACTTGAATATAGTGCAGTACTGTTGACCTTAGCAGTACGGCCAAGGGAATAGGGTGCCAGCAACCAATAGATAACATTACAGGACGATACGGTAGTGTACCAGTTAGAAGTTCCCAGTGGGTGTGTGCAGAGTGATCCATTGTAAGTATTCTACAGAGGGGTGCAGGCTGACCTAGACTAACATGCTTACGCTACTATCGCCTCATGCACTGCAAAGTGTGTTGTCTAGGAAACAGCTAATAGTGCATTCAATGTTGATATCGTCCCTTTTCAGTTATATGTGTGTGCATGTTTGTGTGCATGTGTGTGTGTGTGTGTGTGTGTGCACGTGCGCGTGTGTGTAAACCATTACTAATTTTCACATCATCCACATTATAATAACCAACACAGTGTTTTGCAACAAATAAAACACAGAACATAGAACATCAACAACAGGTGAGCTATACACTAAAGTTATACAAAATCAAACAAACTAAAAATGTCACAAATGAGGAGAAAATGACTCACCCTGTCGGTATATTAGAGAATAATTGGATGAACAAAATGCCAGCTAACCACAGTGTGGCCTAAATCTGACATTTAGGCTTTACAAAGTCACTGTATGATGTAGTCTCACCATAAGTCTCTAACAATAGCAAAAAACACATTGAAATATCTAAATGTGTGTATATAGCCAGCCAGTGCAAACACAGGGTCTCTTTGCTTGAGCAAAGTTTTTGTTAGAACTGCAGATATGAGTGTTTTTCTACTTGTATGAGGAGAAACGGGCAGGGGGATGCAGCTTAGACATCTTTATTGCTTGGTGGTACTCTGTGGATTTCCAGTTGCGCTAAGATAATACTGTCATGCTAAGATGGGGTTGCAGGAGAGGCTGACATGTCGGGTTAAAGGGGAGGGGACGGCGTTTGGGGGTCCAGGGTAAGCTTCAAAGTTCATGAATTTGCAGTTTATTCTAGTTTGATTAACAACCTAGAAAACACATTTCGTGTACATTCCCCCTCTACAAGTTCCATGTTCATCGTCCTTGTTGTACATTCTGTGTGAGACGTCTGTCTCTCTTACAGTCCATTTCTGTTGATTTTGGCCATGTCCACCATGTCAGGGCACGTCCACCATCTTACAAGTCCAAGTAGTTATTGATTCACATTCAGAGCAGGTTGTCATGAAAGAATTGTGGTGAGAATGAGAGGAGACATCAATAGAAGTGAATGGAGATATCAGAAAGCTGCATGCGAAACCAGGACTGGAGCTCCCTGATCCAAGGAGAGGAGTCAGCCTGTTCAGTCCAGTTTGGTAAGGTAGTCCGGTGTAGCTGACTTTCATAGTCCGACCACTCATTCAACATTTAACAGAGAAGAAGTACATTAATATTAAATCCGATTGCCGATCACAGTAGCCCCTGACTGTTTGGCTGGTAATAGAGAGAGGAGAGGAGAGGAGAGGAGAGGAGAGGAGAGGAAATAGTGCCACAATAGGAAAGATAGTGCCACAATACACAGCTATCATTGGTCTGACCAACAGGTAAATAAATACAGACAGGTTAACGTAGCAACAGAGTAATCTGATGGTACTTATTCCCAAATTAGGATAAGGAGAAAAGGAACTCCTGTGTGATAAAAGTGCACAGATGATGGAGAGGTGATGCCATCCTGTTCCTCTTCCCTCCTCTTTCCTCTCTGGACAAGAAGAGCTTCATCGCCAGCAACAACAATCGTATTCAATCCAGGTGATGTGTTTCGTGAAGAATGGCCAGGTGGAGAGGGGGTTCCCTGTTCAGTCAGTACAGTATCCAGCGATGCAGCAATATGGCAGGCTAAGGAGCTGACACTGGACGGATAAGTTTAAGTGTGTGTGTGTGCATGTGTGTGTGTGAGTGCATGTGTGTGTATTACACGATGAGTGGTCCGCGGCGGGGATGTTTAGGACTCTGGCCGTCCCTCGTCTCCACCCCCTCCTCCAGGTTGATATTGCTGGTGGAGGCGTGGTGGGGGAGGGGCTCCAAAACAGGCCTGTAGCCCCCAAGGTACATCAGACCTGAATGAGAGAGAGAGAGAGAGAGAGAGAGAGAGAGAGAGAGAGAGAGAGAGAGAGAGAGAGAGAGAGAGAAGAATAAATACCTCTGCTTAACAACCGGCCTTGGACTATGTCGTTCTACCGCCATCTAGAGGAGACTACTACCTGGGACGTGGTGGCATTTGAGCGGTCCACCTTAACTTCCAAAGACAAGAACCTCTTCTGAAGGATTATGGGCTGTACCAGGCTGCATGCACGTTAACACTGAGGCTCACTGTGTATGGAGCCTCATTTCTCTGAAGTGAAGTGATGTCGCTAAACATTAGTTCATTTGATGAGCTTTGTGAGGTGTGGCAGACACTGCAGGCCTCTAAATCAACAAGGTACCCCCTCAGTTAGAAGGACCCCAATGGCCCAAGTAACCCGTCATAACAGTGGCCAACCAGCACAGTCCTGGATCAGAGTGAATGAGGGTCAATATCAGCCCAGAACAAAATGCAACTATAAAACACTAAAATGTTAGTAGTTTTAGGTCTAGACTCTGTAGCTCCACGGGACCAGGGAGAGTGACCACCACCAATGGGAATGATGGATAACTGTTGCAGTTACAGCTCCCTCGTCTCCATAAGTAATTGAACAGAAACAAAAAATAATATAGGGTAAATTAGGAGTTTGGGAAATGGGATTTGGGAAATGATGAATCCAACAAGAGGGAGACTTTTTCTGTCTATATGCAAAGGATTATTTTAATAAATAGCCAAGGCAGATGAACAACAGGTCTAGTGACAGCAATACAATAGGCTGCATCAAATTTGAACTACATTGTGCTACTAAATCACACTGTATTTGCAGAAAAAGGGAGCTGTAATCTAATTACTTGATCATGCTAATACTAGCAGCAGTTAACCGAAGGGTGATTGTTACAGTGCAAGATAGAGGGAACTGCAATGTGACCCTGACGTCTGATCTAGCAGCTAGCTGTAACTCCATACCTAGTCCTCAATGTGCACTGGGCACGAATCCTCATCTGTCCATCCGAAAGAAGGCGAAGGAAGGGGGAGAGAGACAGAGGAGAGAGAAAATGGAGAGGGAGAATGTCCGGGAAAAGACAGTAGAAGATGAAATAATGGGAAAAGAAGAGAAAGAGAGAGAGAGAGAGAGAGAGAGAGAGAGAGAGAGAGAGAGAGAGAGAGAGAGAGAGAGAGAGATAACAGAACACTTTTACGACACACAAAGAGAATACATCGCACAACATCCACCATATAAGGCCGAAGGGTGAGGTGGCGTTCGAGGGAATGAAGGGAGATCAGGGTTCAGGTAGATAAGAGGCAAGGAGCTACTAGAGTGATGCAGAGCTACGGCTCTCTGGTTGACGCACAGAGAGTTTGAACCCAAGATAACCTGACTACAGCACCCCACATTGTCACTTTAGATGTTAACGATGTGTTAAAATTGGTTTGACCTCACTTTATCAGGCATCACAGTTACCCATCAAGCACTGCGGGCTAAACGTGTACGAAGCAGGGAGGTCGATTAGGAGAGGGGGGGAGGATAGGAAGGAACATGAAGGGTTAAGAATGAGTTGCAGATGTTTGGTGAAGCGGCTCGGAGCTGGCAGACGCTGAACATGAACTTGAACTCTGGGATGGACCAGACACACACACCCGCCCGCCCAAACACCCAGCCAGTTAGATACACACACACACACACCCAAGGACGGCATGCAAAAAGCAGTCACATCGAGACACATCCCCTCTCAGACACACATTAACACACACACACACACACACACACACACACACACACACCAGGGCTTTTGCTAAAGGGAGAGGAGGGAGAGAGTGCACAGCTACCCACTACTGATACAACAACAACAATGAAGCACCACAACACCAAAGGGTAGGGATGAAGAGAAGAAGGAAGGCTGAAGGCTCCAGTTCTTCATGCTGGGCAAAGGTCCTACAACTGAGGAATACCTCCTACAAGTCTCTAGCTAATTGCTTAAACAGATCATTAGTCTGTTGGGCCTTGAAAAGCACCAAGCTGCTCCCAGATTAAGTTTAATAATATGAACAACTTGATTTGTTTTCTTCTCACTTTAATTGACATTATTATGTTAGCTAATCAAGCTAATGTATCGACAATCCTCCCACTACAGTCCTTTTCTGCCTCACATATGCCTACTTCTACTCATGCATTGTTTCTCTATTGTCTCCCCCCCCCACCACTTCTCCTCTCCTCCTGTCTCCCCTCTCACTCCCCTCCCTTCAATCTATGTCCCGTCCAAAACGCTCATGCCCAGTCCTCAGCTCTCATTGGTCCATGTTCGATAGGTTGCCACTCACCGGCGAATCGGCTGTCGGAAGCCTGCTCATTATCCAACCCCAAAGAGGGCGTGTCACAGAGGGCGACGCCCTGATTGTTATTGGCCAACTCTGGACACCTGCTCCGCCCACCTGCAAGCGAGGGCAAAGGTCAAACAAGAGCAGCCAGGCACAGCAGGGGGAGAGTGGGATAGGCTGGGGAGGGGGGAAGGGGGGGAAGGGGGGTCAGAGGTGGGGGGGTGAGGTTGGCAGTCACTGGGTGGCCATGCTGGAGTGGCAATAATAACATTATTGCATTAAAACACTGTTCCTTTTCAATCAAATATAAATAAGATTTTAAAGGAATACATCAAGTTTTGGGGAGATTGGCCCGTTGGTCAACTTACCCATTAAATGATGACAATATAGACACCAAAACCATCCATGTCTGGTAGATCCATGCTAACTCTTTAGCATACACTATGTTCATAGGCAACTAGCAATGCACAAAGTAAGAAGACTGATGTTTTTAGCAATAAAAAATTAATTGTCAGTAGTTTCAATTATATGGCCTGTAGATTCATATATTTTTTTAAATTATATATGATTAACTTAATACAGCTGATGTAACCAGGTTGATTTTTGGAACTATTTCAGGTGAGCAACCATGTATTCATCCGCTGCAGTCTCTCATCGCCCACCACCTTCACTACCTATGTAACCAAAACAAGACAGGCTCCAAAATCTCACAGGAAGAAAGATCTTCCGACAGGTAAAATAGCACCTGGTAGATCAAAACAGTATATTATTTCTGCATCATCTTTCATGTAAACGTTACCCTGTCTATATCAAAGTTGTCATTTTCTCACTTTTGTGATAATGCCAGTCTCCTATGATACCTCAACATAGTGTACGCTAAAGTGTTACATGTTAAAGGTTATCGCCACATTGAATGATCTACCGGGGACACGTGGATGATTTTGGTGTCTATGTTCTCTTCACTTAACCATCATTAGCAAACTGCAGTTTTTCTGCCTTTTCTAGCATGACCAGATACCAGATACTGACATGTATAATATGCATGAGTGCCTGCTTGTGTGCATGCATGCCTGCGTGTATATGTGTATGTGCGTGCTTATGAGGAGAAACTGGCTAAGATGACTGGCAGCTCAGCACATAAGACAGGGCACATACAGAAGCTGGCACGCGGGGCTAGTGCAGATGCACACACAGGTGCGTGCAAACATCCATCCTACATTCACAGTGTACAGCATGTCAGGCAGCACAGGTCCCCTCGTTTCCTAAAGAACTGGCAGGTCATTCAGTGAACCCACGGGTATTCAATGATCATTTCAGTCTGGCCCAATTGTATCGGATTTGGGAGACACGCAAAAGTTCACAAACACTCCCATATACTCAAAAACAATCCACAGAGAAGCACACATTCTCACAATGTTCAAAGTCTTGTCACCACATGTAAGGTAACCTTGTCATGTGAGCTTCAAACGCTATTGGTCTAGGGCTCACTCTTCCCATTTCCCCCAGCTCTCTCGCTCTCTCCTCTCTCCTCTCTCCTTTCTCCTCTCTCCTCTGTCTCTCACACACACACACACACACACACACACACAAAACACAAACAAAACACACCCACATACACAGGGACATAACCAGCATTCGGTAGCAGTGCAGATGGAACATGTATAAGCTTTCATTTCAGAATTCAGCCGTTAAAAAAGCGCATGCAGACTGCAGAGCACTGGGAGCGACAGCACATGAATGATAAAGGTAAACCTGTCATACACAAACACAAACACACACACACACACACACAAATACACAGACATACACACAAACAAACATGTATAAAGGCATGCAAAGCATGCATATTGGCTGCATGGTATGCAATAGAACCTCATTTAAACGGCAATATAGCCGCTACAGAGCATTTCAACATGTGTGTATGGTTCGTATTGTGAATAAGGTTTGGACTGGAACAATCTTCAGAACAAGTGAACCTCCACTGCCAAGTACAACAAGGTTCTAGTGCACACATATGAGAAGACATTCACTCCAGGTAGATTTTGCATGTCATATTGTTTTCAGCCAACGAGGGATTTCCCTGTCTAGAGGACAAGATCTGACACAGGATCCCTTTATAATGTATGGGTTGACATTAGACGGCCATGTTAAAAAGATTTACTGAATGCAACAATAGTATTTGAGAAGAAGTGATTACATTATACCACTTAACATTTTGAGTCAACGTTATGTGTGTGATTATAATGTTGGAGATTTCTTTTTCACATGGCCTGAGAGCAACAAATGCAAGGGGAGGTGACAGGTCAGGGGTGAAAGGTGAGGATTCGCCACCATAGTTACCTTTCTCAGGGCAGTCCTCTTCGGTGACATCGTTGCCCTGGTGACGAGAAAGAGAGAGAGAGAGAGAGAGAGAGAGAAAGTTCTATATAAATGTAATAAGTAGATGAAATGAGCATTAATCGTGAACATGCAGTACATCGGTGTATTGTATTCACCTCTGAGTCTTGCTCCTCTGACACGGCCACAGAGTACTTTTGTTCCTTTGGCTCCTTGGAAAATTCCTGAATGAAAAGAAAGAACGAGAGAGCGATAAACATGGCGACAGTCCAGTGAGGAGCCTACAAACTTAGTTTCAATTTTAGGGTATTGCATCCACTTCTAATTTCTTGATCTTCCCTCCCTCCCTGGCTCTCTCCCTGTCCCTCCATCCTTCCCTCCTGGATGTCCTCACCCCGTCCTGCTGGGAGGGTCCTCTGCTCTCCATGGGGGCGTCCTGGTTCTCCTCGCCCTCTGCGTCTCCCCCCTCGTCCCCCTCGGGCTCCCCTTCAGCCCCGGCCAGGTAGGACCCTGACATGGAGGACATGGTGTCAGTGCTGATGTGGGAGTGCTGGGAGTGGGACGAGGCCATGGACATCACTGACTGGGCCAGGCTGCTGCTCACTGGGTCTGGCAGACAGATGGAGACACACATCAATGTAATTGGTCGGGCCCAAGTCACGTTTCAATTCAATCCATTGAGGATGAAGAGTTTGTTCCGAGAGGACATAGCTACCATTTGACAAAAGTGATCCCTACTCTCACAAAATTATCAATAGCAGGAAATTAAAACAAATTATTGTACTTTTTGAAGGATAGTAGGTAACTTAAAGGGGCTGCATGTTGTGTTTTTGAACAATATATCAGTGTCAAATTTGTGTTAACATGGTATTGTTAATACTAGTGTTTCTCAAAATTAAGACCATATTTCCCATAAACCCTGTTGCTTCCTGTTGCAGAGAGGAGGAGGAGAGGAGAGGAGAGAGGATGTTGCTACTTTCACTGGAGAGGATAAACTTGGAAGTGATTTTTCCATCAGCCTTTCATTCCTTCCACCATTTGCCATTGGCAAAAACTCTGAAAGCTTTAGATCTGTCTGTGCTGGGAGAACAGCGCCCTCTTCCTGTTTTATGCTGTACAGCAATCCAGCAGAATTCCCTCAAAATCCAACCTGATGGCACACGATGTAAATGCAGCGTAGGGGCCGGTAGTTGCAAATTATTTATTGATGTTAAAATGCTACGTGTAGCACCTTTAAAGCTTGGTTGACAAAATAATAACACTTTTATAGTTTTACTGGATCCTATAAATTTCAAAGATATTAAATGATGACCTTGAGGAAACGTTTTTCCAAAATGGATATATCGGATTGCGTTTGGGAAAGTCTTACAAACGGTATGTGCACTACAGTCTCAATTTGATGTTTTGAATTAAGGGAAATGAAAGTGAACAAACCAGTCATCCATTGTTGCAGTTTTCCATCTTTGTTCGATTGTGTTCCTGGAAAATCCCTGATAATTGTATTCGTTTGGGTTTGTCGATCAATTATGTGTGTGTGTGTGTGTGTGTGTGTGTGTGTGTGTGTGTGTGTGTACCTTCAGGGGAGGTGATAGTGGAAGAGAGTGGGGTCCCGGTGCAGGATGACTGGTCGATGGCTCCAGACGAGGACAGGGTCAGGTTTTCACTCTCTGGAGTCACACCGCACTGTAAAGCATGAGCAGCAATAAAGCACACACACAAGCTTGTGCACGATCACACATACACAGCCTCTAGAGATATTTGAGACTGAGATAAACAAAGAAATGCCCACACAAGGGTTCCCACACCCATTTCAAATTCAAGTACTTTTTACTGACTTTCAAGGTCTTGTTTGGTGAAATTCAAGGACTCAAAATTGGCATGTTTTGTGTTAAGATTTTTTATTAATGATCGTATCAAGTCAAGAAATCCAAGGGCAGAGAGAGGTCCAGAGAGCTGAGGTATATTGATGAACTTTAATTTTAAAAAAGCAAGTAATTTCAAGGCTATCCATTTGTTTTCAAAAACGTTAAGGCCTTATTTTAGCTTAAATCCACAAACTTTCAAGGATTTTCACACACACACACACACACACACACACACACACACACACACACACACCTCCTGTTGGTCCACAGCTAGTTTGCGGCGACAGGCCTGAACCTCAGATTCACTGCAAGACTTCTCATCCTCCTCCTCAGGGAGCACAGACGAATTCTGGGAAAGTGACCTAAAACAAACAACATAATGCACTAGCTTAAGACAAGAGTAACAGGAGGGGGGCTAATGAAACAGTAATAAAACAACACAGGGAATGAGAATTACCATGACCTAAGCAACATGTGGCTACAAAAGATGGTCAAATAGCACCTGGAAATAATTCTTAAGTGTTTTTAAACCGGTTTAACAGTTATTTACACTCGCTGTTTGACCCTGGCCTGATATGTGGACTCACTTCGAACCACTCTTCTTCAGTTTGAGTCCCTGACTGGAGTTGGAGTGGTCTAGAGGGGAGAGGGAGCGTGCCGGGGCTGGGTGGGTCTCGCTGCTGTAGGGGGGCAGCGCTCCAGTGACGTGGCTGGGACCAGAGTGGAGAGGAGGAGCTGCTGGGGAGGTGCTGAGGGGGCCGTTCAACGCCTCCAGGAGAGAGACCGCCTCGTAGCCTGGAGGGATATGCTCTGACGCCTGGCGATGAGAGCGGGACAGTAAAACAAAGACAAAGACAAAATCCCATCACTAAAGACCTCCAAGACACCACTTATCACCTAGCACCCTGCACTTCATCCATTCCCATTCCCATTCATTCACTGCCCTGCCCTTTATTCATTTCCTTTCACACTTATTCATTGCCCTGCACTTGAGACACTTTAGCCACTCTCATTCCCCTTTCACATTCATCCGCCCCTTACCATTCTTTAACTTTGTATACATGTACCATCCATTCATTCGCTCTTCCCTACTTGTATATATGTAAACATGCCATCCATCCACTGTACATCCTGGTTCTATGTCACCTAGTACCGTAGTTTTTTTAGTATTAAGTATTTTGGTATTTCTTTTTTAGGCCTTTGTTTTTTGTATTTTATATTTTGTACCTTGCCTTTGTATTTTGTACATGCTTGTGATGCTGCTGCAACCCAAGAATTTCCCCCCAGGGATCAATAAAGTATCTATCTATCTATCTATCTATCTATCTATCTATCTATCTATCTATCTATCCATCCATCTATGGCTACACTGTATCAGAAGTGTAACCATAGAAACGTCTGCAGCTAGAATCTATGGCTACACTGTATCAGAACTGTAACCATAGAAGCGTCTGCAGCTAGAATCTATGGCTACACTGTATCAGAACTGTAACCATAGAAACATAAACAATTCAGGTAAGATTACTGTTCAGCCTCTAACCAACAGTGAAACGTTTAGTAAATTAAAAGTACCACTGGAAGTATTAAGTAACGTCTTTTTGACACAAGGTGTCGCTGGTTAATTTGATTAGAAATAGACAAAATGGACCAGACTCCTTGACAGCTGTGTGTTATTACAAATCTATAGTTTCTATATCGTGTCTGTTAAGTTCTATCTTACCGAGTGCTCCTCTGAGTCAGAGGTCTGAGAGGTGATGACGGGGTTAAAGCTGGTAGGGGACAGAGGACTCAGCTTCTTCCTCATGGCTCGGATCTGCAGCAGAGCTCGGAAAGCTGGGGAGGGGAAATTATGGGATAGCAACCTCAGAGATTTGAATAATCTGCACGTCATGATGCTAGTGAACACACGGTGAAGGCTGAAAACTGCTCTGACATTTACATGTTAGTACATTAATATTAATATTAATATGTGTGCACATTTTATATATGAATATAGTTCTTTTTCACTTCAGGACGGCTCTGTTAGCTGACACACTTGTCCAGACTGACTTATAACATGCATCACTCCCTACTATTGATTGCTGGTAATGACGGCAATCAGCCATGCAAAGGTCAAAGTCACAGATAAGTAACACAAGTAATAATAATAAGTGCAAGGTAGTGCAATAAGAGCCAGGAAGAGTTAATTTCCAAAACACTATATATCCATTCTGGGAAAAACATCACATGAAATTCATCATCTTACACCTCTAAAATACACAGGATCTGTATGGGTGGTATATTTTGTCAACCATGGACTTTCAACAGAACTATGAATCCTTTTATATATGAATATAGTTCTTTTTCACTTCAGGACGGCTCTGTTAGCTGACACACTTGTCCAGACTGACTTATAACATGCATCACTCCCTACTATTGATTGCTGGTAATGACGGCAATCAGCCATGCAAAGGTCAAAGTCACAGATAAGTAACACAAGTAATAATAATAAGTGCAAGGTAGTGCAATAAGAGCCAGGAAGAGTTAATTTCCAAAACACTATATATCCATTCTGGGAAAAACATCACATGAAATTCATCATCTTACACCTCTAAAATACACAGGATCTGTAAGGGTGGTATATTTTGTCAACCATGGACTTTGAACAGCACTATGAATCCTTTTAGGAGTGGATGCCACTGTTCAAATGGTGGATGTCTGAAATACTTCAACTCACGCAGTCTGCAGATGGGGCAGCAGTTGGCCTGGTAGCGCAGCGTGTCTGCGCAGGCGTTGCAGAGACAAAGATGTCTGCAAGGCAGGATGAGGGTGTCTCGCACATCCGACAGACACACCACGCACTCCGCACTGTTGTCACTGATCTCATCGTCTGCAACCTGGAGACAGATGCCACTTAAATATTAAAAAGAATGAGACACTTTGTGCTATGAACTATCAGTTGTACTCATTTCGTTTTATTTTTACTGTACTGTCATGTCAGTTCTGATACGCAAAACGAGGCATAGACAGAAGTGTCTCTCTGTAGACACTTGCAACACCGGTGTGATTTTTACCTTTGATTCTTGGCTGTTGTATTTGTTCTCAATACCATAGATCTCCTGCAGTAGATAACTCACTCCATCCACCTGGGAAAAGGAATATATTGAAGAATAAAGGCAGCGGGTCTCATGGGCGAAAATGTGAAATGAGTGAAATGTTCAGGGAGGAGGCAGAGCTTTGGTGTATCTGTGTCTTTCAATAGCTTAGAAAATGTTACGAGACAGAGAGACGGTAGGTATATTCACCACTTGTTTCTGCTTCAGAGGTTTCACACAGTAGCTCCCGTCCATGTGCTGTCAAAAAGTGCACAATTCATAGATTAGTTAATTTCCCAGTTCATGTAACTGGAATTTGTCTTTCCGCATATGGATTCACACACACACATAGACCACTACACATATGCATGTTGGTAGTGTGTCCTGGCATCTATTGTATGTCGCCAAGACAAATTCCCATAAGTTTATTGTGCTTGCCAGTTAAAGTGGTTCTGATTCTGATAAAACAGCTTCTTCCTTACTTTTTCAAACGTAGCCAGCAGTACATGAGAGTGGCCCATATGGTCTAGAGAGAGAGATAACAGAGAGATAAAAGACAACAGGCACATCTTTGCTTAAAATTCTGCTGTTCAGCCTTGAGTTCAGTCAAATCAAGAGGCGGCCCAATAAAACAGGAAACAGACACGCAGATCAGACTCACCTTCCCCCTCGTCCACCACGGCCTGCACCACCATGGGGAAGATCTCCTTGTCCATATCAAACAGCAGCTGAGGAGAAAAACACAGTAGTTATCCACCTGCCCTGTGCACAAACTGGGCTTACATTACTGCACAACCTCTCACACACACACACACACAAACGGTAAAGTGCTCGGCCCTTACGTCAGACCCGTACACGCAGCCTACCTCGTCGTCAGCCCACTCGCTGAGGTTGACAGAGTGTGAGGGCAGGCAGAACTGCTGGCAAACTCCTCTCTTAAAATGCACCGTCTCTGACTGCAGAGAGCTGTCCTGGGGTAGGTAACTACAGGGGGCCACACAGGTATCGGTTACAATGTATTTAAAGCACATGCATCCATCTGCTCATTGCCCTTTTTTTTGCGGTTTAGAAAATAGGAATTTCAAATACATGCTTGCACAACACACAGGGAGACGCTTACATTGGCACGCCATTGTGGAACTCCTCTATAGCCTGGTAGTAGATGGTGATGGCCACCTGTGTGTCAGCGTCAAAGGTGAATTCAATGTTATAGCAGGCCCTGTTCTTCCCTGCCACCTCCTCACCGGGCAGCTTCAGGTCCTCGCTGCACCTAAGGGTGGCGTGTACATGATGGATAGAGGGAGATGGAGTGGGGGGGGGGGGGGGGGCAAGGACGAGGACGAGGGAGAAGGTATTTCAAGTACAGAATAGAAATCTGACCCCGATCCAAACCTTAAAATAGCTCAGTGTACACATGATTACAGCGCTGCGTTCAGGGGTTGTTTGGGGGAGATAGAGATGCGTACCGCACGAGCCGCAGTGTGTCCTTACGGATGTTTATAAGGCTTCGTAACGTCTTCACTGGTTCCTGAGGCGGAGGGGCGGCATACGGGAACTGAAAAAAAACAACAAATTCCAGATGTAAAATATATGTTAAGCGACTACAGAGCAGTAGCATTCAACTTTCCTCAACCCCCAGCATCCAGCATTCCTCCCTCGTTACCGCAGACTTTCAGTTTGTACGCCTGGCATGGCTGGTCCTGGCCTAACCTTAACAAAAAAAAATTGCGTCGACTTGTCAGCGCGGATCGCATCAGTGCTGACAAGTGCTGAGCTGGAGCAAAAATGTGCTCAGACTGTGTCTTTCCAGGGCCAACGCTGCCACTTCAGACAGCGGCTCTCACACCTCTGCAAACACAGGCACCACAAAAGTGTAAAGCCGACCCGGGTCAATTTTGCATTTGTTTAAACCTGCTTGGAGTGCCAGATGGGTGGAGTTCACCGCATCAGGATCATCTTCTCCTATGACAAACCCCAAACCGCCTGGTGCTCCGAGCAGATAGAAACGAATGTTAGGGATCATTTGCAGTCATTAATTGAGCCCTGATGTAAAATCGAGTGTTTGCAAAGCCGTAACCTTTAAACTTGACCCAATGAGAGCTTCTGTTCTCAGCACGTGTGTGTGTGTGTGTTTGAAGGTAGAAGCTGCTGACTGTGCGTAAGGCGAGCCGGAGCGGTTTGAGGGTCTGTGGAGGAGAAACATGCAGGGTAGGGGAGGATGTGGTTAGATACCTCCACACTGCCACCCCTCATCTCGGCCTGGAGGAGGGCCATGCAGGAATTTTGGCCCCACTGTGTGTGTTTGTGTGTGTGCGTGTGTGTGTGTGGCTGTGAATGGCACAGTATTCAGTATTATTACACATCTGGGCCCAGCAGGAGTCACGCCTGTAAACCACACACACACACACACACACACACACACACCAAATAACAGATGCTGAAAAGCACCATTCATTAGGAAGCTCAGAAGCAACAGTGTGGGTCTTATAACTTATGAAAAATCATGAAACATCGGAGCAGCATCCAACTACACTAGAACTCTTTTTGACTCAGGCTAGCAGTTTGTTGAAAAGTACGTATTTCCTCACTCAGTATGGAGAGACACACATTGTCGCTTTCCTTTTTAAAACAGGGTGTGCAGAGTATTTTTGTCTCCACCTCCAAGAATTCATTAAAATCTGCTCAAAATGACAGCACAATATGTGTGTGTGTTTATATGTGTTTGTGTGTGTGTGTGTGGGTGTCTAAATCCGTGACATTACCAGCCTCTGTGTTATAATGACAGTGCCAAGCTGCCCTGACAGACGAAGCATAGAAACTCAAAAACACACACTGTCACACACCTGACCCGCCGCACTCATCACCAACACATTGTACAGGCAGGCTCACACACAAGTGAGTGTCCTCAGATTTTTTTATTTTTATTTTTTAAATCCATTTTGTAAATCCCTGCGCTTCAGGCAGGTTTCAGAGTTTCTGAAAAATCCCTATAAATAGCCCATCCATTATCATTTTTGTAGAGCGGTGAGACAGAGAGCAACTACAACTGCAGTCGGGTTTATGATTCTGCAGTACCATCTGCTTAGAAACCACCAGAAATTATATAACACTGGGAAAGCTTCAGACACACACACACACACACACCAAATCGCAAGATACACCATCAACAGCTGAATTCTCTGCACACAGAAGAAGGATTATAAACACCCACATAATCAGGCAAAAACCTGCACTCCTAATTTTATCCCAGTCTAGACAGAAACAGCAGTGCGACTGAGATTAGCAAATGAACGGACGGAGCCCAGTCTCCCCGTACCTGGGTGCTGAGCTCCGGTCAGTTAGCGAGATTACAGCACAAAAACAGAAAAAGCCCTCAGTCTATGTGAAATTCAGACAAGCAGAGGGCAAGTGCTCAGTTCCCCCTTCCCCCCCTGTGGACTCCTGCTCTCTTTGATCTGTGGCTCTCAATAGTTTGACCTTTGAGTTCATGATTAAGATGAACGAGCCCTCCGGAGACACCTTCGCTCAGCAGACTGCCGTTTCGCTTTTAATTAGTTTTGACAGGATCAGACATCGGCACGTAGAAATCCTGTGCTGGTTACTGTTTAAAAGAGATTTACCCTTTACCCTATCATCATCCCTTCATTTTGATTGGTTTAATATCTTCATTATATAAAATATATATTATATAAATCTTAAGCTTGCCTTTATTTGTTATTCTTTTATTCTTTTATTTGTTATTCTTTTATTACAAAACAGCCTGATTTCCCGCCCAATAGTTGACGATTAGGTGTGACCCAGTGGTGTGTAGTGTGAGAATACCAACCGCTACTGGTCTGGTCCCCAGGAAGTTAAGATCGGTGTTTTCCCCAAACAGGTACCCCTCCGGATGGGTTGAGTCAAACTTCTCTCCCCCCATGATGAAATGGCTGGCAAAGTAACTCCCTGCGGACACAGAGGGTTAAATTCAAACATGCTAAACTTGTAAGACGTCATGTCACATTAAATTACAAGTTGTAAATATTTTTTTTTGAATTTATTGGAATCTGTTTGCAAACCCATCTGGTACAGATGAGTTTGCAAAGGACAAGCCAGATTGGGTCAGGTAAACTATCAAGCACATTTAAGTATACAAGATTGAACCTTCATCAGTGCAAATAATATCCACCTTACCAAGTCATTTAGTCGCATGTTCAGTGTTATAGCCTTATTTTTCCTAAAACAAGTGAAACATTCTGCCAGTGTGGTGAGATAACTCCACTTTGCTTCAGGAATTGTTCTGAATATGTTGAAACGAGGCAGAACAAGGCCGATCACTCCGCTAGTGTCAAGAAAACAATGCCTGATTCAAGAACGTTTTTTTTTAACGTTTATTTTAAGACTCAATACTGGATGATTTGTTAAGATGGATATTTTGCAGCGAAATACTTTCCTGTGATAATCCAAGCTTTCTTACAGTCATTGTTTACTCCTACGTGGCAAACTCTACCCATCTGGCACCTAACTGGGATTAAACATTCACATTTTCCATTAATATGTTAGCTGTCACTCTGAGAGCAACAGCAGAATGAGCTTAAATTCCTAGATCACCAACATTATAAGCAACTACCAGTGAGGGTCAGAGCCACGGCGTCCTGACACTAGATGAACAAAATGTTCCTGGAACCCTTGAATGATCATTTATGATAGAGAAGTGCAATGTTAGATGACAACAAGAAACAATTAAACACTGAGAAGCATGTGTGAATACGTTCTGACTCAAGGCCAGTTGTCATTGGCCGGGGAAAAAAAGCTTGTCGTCCTGTTGTTTGCCAGGACTTGGGGTTGATGTCAACAGTGGTAAATAGAGGTTCTGCCTTTAATCACAGGGTCGGCTAATATCATAAGACTATAATAGTGGATCAGTGGCTACAAGGGGGGCTTTAAACACATACTGCACAGTCAAGTCATCTGTCTGGTGGCATTGAAGGACATCTGATCTGGCATCGCTGATCTGAATCTGGTCCTGTCTCGTTTCACTCTTATCTCTGCTGGAGGGGGCTTACAGTTCGGATGATCGAACAAAAGGCACTGGCACAGTACAAAAGCTGATAAATAATAAATAAAAGTTTGTGTAAATCACAACTTTAACCCACGAACCCCTGTGTGTGACAGACAGACAGACAGACAGATTATTGGCACTCTTGCATTTTATGCAGATAATGTACAATATCTTCTGAAATGATTGAAAAATTGAAACAACTTTTGGTCTCCACGTGTTCATCTGGTCAAACAAAAAATCATTTATGGCTTCAAAATTGAAAAGTGGCCATGATTATTGGCACCCTTTTCTAATACTTTGGTAACAACCTTTGGTAATGATGACTGTTTCCAAATGTTTCTTGTAACAATCAATAACTTCCTGCACCTTTCTGCTGGCACTTTCTCCCACTCTTCAGTTGCAACCCGGTCCAGTTCTTCAAAGTTTGAACGATGCCTTTGACCAGCTGCACATTTCAGGTCTCACCGTTGGTTCTCAGTGGGATTCAGATCAGGACTCATCGCTGGCCACTCCAGAACAGTCCAACGTTTTCTCTTCAACCATTCCTGGGTGCGTTTGGATGTGTGTTGGGTCATTGTCCTGCTGGATGACCCATGACCCTCAATTGACATGCAGTTTTCTGACTCTGGGTAGCAATGCCTTGGTGATCTTCTGATTTCATGACACCGTTAATATGTTCAATACGTCCAGTACCCGAGGCAGCAAAGCAGCCCCACAGCATTATGGGAACTCTGCCGTATTTGACTGTAGGTAGGGTGTTCTCCCTGTAAACACAGCGTTGATCTGCATTTCCAAAGAGGTCTAATTTGGTTTAATAGGTCCACAGAACATTTTCCAAGAAGGATTAAGGTTTGTCCAGGTGGGTCTTGGCAGTGGGGTCTTCTCTGGCCTCCGACCATAAAGCCCTTCTTGGTTCAGGGTCCTGCCGTATGATACAGGGCTGAAATCAACCTTCGACGACATCTGAGATCAATTTTCCTCTTACCAACAAGTCCTGGGAGATTCTTACCAACAGGGACAGGAAACAGGAATACTAAGGTCAAGAGATGGCCTTATAGTCTTGTGAACGCTAATAGTTTGGGTTTTCTCTTCACTATTTTCACAGACGACCAGGGAAGCAGAACAGACAGTTTTATCACTTTAAAATGGATTAATTGGGTTGTTTTCAACATATGGGCACCTGCAACCAGTCACTGATGAGTTGAATTACACTGCAAATGAGAATCTATTTCCTCCAACAGAACTGATTTGAATTGTTTTAAAGGGTGCCAATAATCATGGCCATAGTCACTTTTCAATCTTGAAACCTTCTTTTTTTTTTAAAAAATGATTCTCTTGTTTGTTCATGTGCTGTTCTAAATCAATAGATGAATGTGTGAAGACTGAAAGACGTTTTATTTTCCAATTATTTCAGAAGATATTGTACATTATTTGCATTAAATGGAAGGGTGCCAATAGTCTTGGCCAGAACTGTACATACACACACACATACATATTTGTACACAGATACACCCACACTCACACTATGATTAGGCCAATGACGGGCTCTCACCCTTCATCACCTTATTATTACTTACAGCAGGTGGGACAGGTGAGTTGAGCCCTGGCTCTGTCACCAGATCCCAGAGGCAGGAACTGGGTCTGACAGATCGGTTTCACCAGCAGCTCTGGGGCAACACCATGTTCCAACATTTTAATAAAAAACTACTCCTCCCCTTCCTACTCTCCTTCCACCTCTCCCTCGGGTTGCAACAATGAATTCATACAGTCTCTGGCTAATTTAACCAAAATGTGATAAGAGACAAATGGATGCTACAGGCCACGTTTCAACAATTTATTAACCAGCATCCCTTTCCTTCCTATTTCCCTTCCATCCTGCCTTTAGGATGAGGACTGAGAGGGAAAGACTGAGTAGGTTTTAACACTTACTAATGGACTAATTGAATTCAAACCGCCAGGCCGGGAGTTGAAGACATTGCTGCTACAGCTCTGTGTATGAACAAATGGCATGCAGAGGAACAGTAACCTGACAAATTCAAACACGCACTTTCGTGTCCCAAGGACGGTCCCTGAGTCAGGTGTCCTGGGCTGGGAGGGAGTCCTATTACACTGGATGTCTCCTTGTCCTTAGGTAAAAACATCCTTTTATAACTCTACATTAGCTGAGCAGCAACTTCTAGGGATGAAATATCTCTGAGGATAATGATGGTGATTTATTTTCATCTTCTAGGGAGCCATCATGACTTCACTATTTTAATAGGCAGAAGTCATGATGCCGTCAGTAGAAGTTCAACTCCCTGAGGCTGCGTAGCTGCAACAGAGAAGGACCCATCCCAGTCGCTGCTCAGTTCTGCCACTCAGCAAATAGATAGCTGGGAAGAAGATTATGGGTTTGGTTTTCAAACCAGTAGCGTAGTCAATGGTTTGCAGTATGCACAGGTAAACACAGTATGCCATCCTATATTCTCTGGGCCTAGCAGATTACTGAACACATGGTGGAATTGGTTACAATATACCTCCTCAACTACCAGCACGACACAGACCCTCTGTTGGGAACACACAGTACTTGAAATAACTAAATATATTTCCAGATCTTGCTGTGTTGAGTCTAACCACAGGACAGATCCCATTAACACTCCACAGACAATACAGCATTGATGCAGTGCCAGCGATGCAGTAGAGGCATGGTGGTGTGTAACCACCTGCTGTAAATGTTCACTGTTCTCAGTTAATAAGCTCTCACACAAAACCATGGCTGGTATGGAGCCTCTCTCTCCACAGGTAGCTACTACTCCAGGTTACAGGCGAGGGGTGAAATGTCCTGTGGGCCTGTCATCACCAAGGTATGGTGATGGTGATGCTGATATTTTCCCCATGCATAGACTGAACAAAAAACCATCTGCAATAAGCTTTAGTGAATGTATGCATAGCCAGTCTGACCTGTTGTTTGGGGACTTACCAGATTTCGGTGGATAACGGTACACCGAATTGGACGGGATGTCCACTTCTTCCACGCCTATGTTTTGTCTGCTTGTTAAAGCTCCCATTTCCAGTCAGATAAAAGCACAAGTTTATGAGCATAACACTTTACATTCGCTTTGTTTGCAGCGTCTCCTTATTTCCTATCATGTAATCCAGTTCGTGCTGCCCTGTCCATTTCTGCCGGGTCCAAGGCCCTCTGTGAATGTGACCGTCCCGGGGATTAGTAGTTGTTCTCTGGCTGCTTATCCCTCCCTGTTAGTGCAGACCGACAGCTTGTTTTGAGGCAGAAAAGCCAGCAGCCTCAGTCCCTTTAACAGCGAAGCGCTCTCATTGTGCGACGCAATCGCATCTCCACTGCACGGCGACGAAAAGCCAAATCTCCGTCCTTGGCTTGGGGCTATGTGGCACAAAAGCGCGATGTGCTCGACATCTTCCTCCGGTTTCACAGCCGTGGGATGTTGCTGTCTGCCCCTGGTCCCTTGCTTTGGATCCTGTCAAAGACCAGGTCTGTTGCTCCCCATGACGTCAGGCACAAATCCGGACCGTGGTTTTGCGCAGTCCTCTCCAGCAGCTCCCGATCCGCTTCATAACGTGACCTTCCTACATCAAATGTGTGAACAGCACTGACTGCAGTGCAGTGTAAGAGCCAGAAGACGGCTCAGTGGAATACACACGGAACTGAAACACAAATAATTCCGATGGAAAGTCCACTAATAGCCCAATAATTTAGCCTGACGTATCGCATAGATCCTCGCAATGAAATTATAGGCTGACTGTCGCTGTATTTAGCAACAAGTAGGGTAACAGAAATTAAAAAGTGAAAGGCTTGAATCGATCTCGCCTCCGTAAACAACTGTAATGCCGCAAGCTGGAGTGGCTAAGCGAAAAACAATGACATCACATCATATAACATCTTCTTAATAAGACTAAATGGAACAATGGCAGAATGCAATGAAACAAATTGCCACTCGGCCACTCCAAGCCGAAAGAGGGCAGTGTCGGCTCATTTCAGAAAGTCAAACAGCAAAGCAGCCAATCAGAAGAGGCCAACGGTGGCGGAAGGAACCGACAGGAAAAAAAGATAAAAAGGAAGCATTGTTGCCGCCATTTCACGTGTATGCAGCGCGGGCGACGACGTTCAGGAAGAAGCGAGCAAAAATTAATTTAAAACTTGAACAAAATATATAAACCGGAGGTCAATAACTACAGAATAACGTTTTACCAAACAGTAGGTCGTCAAGGCGCGTCTCTTTATCGACCTGGCTGAAAGGGAGAACATGAGTAGCTACGGGAAGGGCCCCACCAGATGTTGAGGGAATGACCTCCCTCAAAGTGGACAACTTGACTTATCGGACTTCGCCCGAGACTTTGCGCCGGGTTTTTGAGAAGTATGGTCGGGTAGGCGATGTGTACATCCCTCGCGACCGGTACACCAAGGAAAGTCGTGGTTTTGCATTTGTGCGATTCCACGACAAGCGTGACGCGGAAGACGCAATGGACGCCATGGACGGGGCGCTGCTCGACGGGCGGGAGCTTCGAGTGCAGATGGCGCGCTATGGCCGCCCTCCGGACTCTCACTACGGCCGCAGAGGTGGTGGTCCGCCCCGCAGATACGGAGGATATGGACGGAGAAGCAGGAGGTAATGTTTTAAGTAACTTTGAAATTCGTGGCCGTCTAAAGAAAACCACGGCGTTGATTTGGCTGGAAAGGAACGTGTCCTGAACAAACAATTAAACATTGTATAATAGCGAAAGTGTTTCAGGTAGCTGCAGAAACATAATGCAACGCCTTTACAGCAGCGCCACTTATTATCGCTTGAAAGTCGTAATATTTTGTCATAAATCTTGGACTTGTTTGTTATTAATAACACGTCTTTCTAAACAGCCGCTCAGGCAGCCGTCGCCGACGCAGCCGCTCCAGGAGCAGAAGCCACTCTCGCTCCCGAAGCCGCTCCCGCTACAGCCGTTCCAGGTCCCGCTCCTACTCCAAGTCCAAGTCCAGAACCCCCCGAAGGAGCAAATCAAAGTCTCCCTCCAGGTCACGGTCCCGCTCAAAGTCCAAGTCACGGAGTCGAACCCCGCCTTCCAACAGAGGGTCCAAATCCAAGTCCAAGTCCAGGTCCAGGTCCAAGAGCGTGCCCAAATCTCCAGAGGACAACGGGACAGAGTCTTAACTGAAACTTGGACATGGCGAGAAGGTATTCATGGGAGGGGGTGCATTGTATTGAATGTTTTTAGAAGGGTGAAATGGGTACCTGTCATGAGTTGTCCATATTGGGATTGATGTTCTGCAGTCTTGATGCTACATTGCACTCACATGAGCCACCAAGCCTGCAGAATTCTGAATGGGCAAATGTATTTCCGAAAAATAAAGTTATTCTTCTAAAGACATGCAACACGAGTGACATATGGGACAGTTCTGTGCGTGCTTTACTTGGTTGTGTGCGCAGCCATTCGAAAGCACATACAGATAGGGGATTTAACTTTATTTGCTATGTTGCATATTAGAAATGGGGAAATTAACAGCATTTGTAGACATGGTGGTGTGTATGGGGTGGGAGGGGTGCAGTGCTTCACCCAAACATTCACCTAAATGTGGAATTCTTTCCTCCAAGCTGCGGAGTCCTGTTTGCAAAGAGGAGTTGGGGGTGTGGCAGTGTGAGAGCAGTTAGTGTGTGACCCGCCCATGTGACCTGCCTGTTGCTGAGGGCGATGGCAGTTGCTAAGGAGCAGGTCACCAAGGCAACGGTGGTTGCTATGGAGCAGGTCGTCATGGCGGTGGTTCGGGCGGTCAGTTGGTCTATGAGGTGGTGTGGTGAGGTACGTTCACAGGATCACGGGCAGACACACTGAGCGCTGTACCGTCTGTGCCTGTGGTGTCCCCGGCCACTCACAAAAGGGATGGACCCAGAGGTTTGTTTTTCAAATATGCCCGAGTGCAACAGTCACATAGACTGTTAGGGTTTGGGAGGGGGCCCGCAGAGGGTGTGTGAAGAAAGCTGAAAGTTACTAGGAACAATTCCAGAAGATGGATACCCGACAACCTGGATCCTGTCTATTTCATAATTGTTATCCTCAGTGAAAGAACAGCAACCCGTTATTGGACCAAGTAAAGGTTATTATACTTATTATATACAGGTCAGCTGCAGAACTTGGCCAGCTAATTGTTTTGCTGTGGCTAACACTGTCCTGTCTTTCCTTCCAGATCTCAGATGATTGAACCTTTGCTGAGGACATCAGGAAGAGGCTAACACTGAGCAAGTGGACTCCACTATACACCCACTGATTACAGACCAAAAGGTTATTGGAATTTGGTCTAAAATGTTTTAAATGATTAATTTGGTTTCACTTACCACAGCTCATTCTGTACTGTTGTATATGTGATAATTGTTCATTTTAGGTGAGCGTATTGGAAGGGATTTGTAAGGTTGCTTACTCCTTTTGAGTTTACTGCATATGGATTGAATTTGTACCCATGTTAATAAATTCTTTATTGGATTGCATAGATTTTTGTTGTAATCAAACCCATTGTTGAATACTTTCCAGACAGATGTGGAATTTTTTTTTGTTTAATTTGAGGAGTTTGTGTAGAAAAGGGTGCTTGTACAGAAATGCATACCACTGTTGTAGAAAACATGGCATAAAAGCAAGATGATAAAAAGAACGATCACAGTGCTACCCATTTTAACTTGACCTGCTGATCCAGCGACATGGCATTTTCTTTTCCTTCTGTCAAATTTCTTTGTCTGATTAAATTTGCTTTCCTATGGCTCTAACCCTCTTTCTTGTGTATCTTTTGTGCACTAGGCGCAGTTGTGTAGCAGTTGAGTAATGCTGGTTAGCTGTTAAGATGCGGTGCAGTGCGGTGGTGAGATGGTGTGGCGTGTTGCGGTGCTGAGTGCCCGGCACTGTTCCGGGGCTCGACCCTTCGCTGCCGTTTGCTGGTTTGTAAGATCACAGGTCTGGCAGATCATCCATCTTCTCCTGTCTTGTGACTTCTTCTTTCCTTCATGTGCTGTATCAATACTCCCCTCGTCCTTTCTCCTTACCCCATCTCCCTTTCCTCTGTGGTTTATCCACTGCTGATGCTGGTTTGCTCGCTTTTGAATTGGGGTTTAGTGTGACTAGTGAAGGGTTGAAAGCAGTTACAGCTGCTTAATGAATGAATTTGTTCTGCATTCCTTTTGTGAACCCCTCATGTCTTGTAATTGCTTCAGGAGAATGCTAATAAAATCTTGGTGGTAAACGAGTTTCCTGTGTGAATTTGTGTCTAGTCTGTGACATTTAAGTTGTGCTTTTGCTATATAACCAAATAGTTATTTGTATGTTAGTAAATTGGCTCCCTGGCAGTTAGCGCCAGGCAATTGATTTGATTGAATTTACCATTATGTCACTGCTATATAAATAAAGCACTGCATCCCAGTCACAATTATGGACAGCTATTTATAGTGATTGGATTCTTTGATTAGACTTTCTGTATTATCAAATCCCTCGCACAGAAGCGGATTTGAAGGTGGAGGAAGTGTAGCTTCGGGTGAACGTGACACAACCCCCACACAGTAAACCCTGCTCGACTTTGTTGATTTGGACCGCCACGGGTCCTGTCACAGACAATTTGAATCTCCCTTGAGATTGATGGGATTACCTGCAAAGCAGCAGGTCGCGCGGGTCGCGCGGGTTGCAACGTGACGCGCCAGCCTACTTGATCTGCTCTGGGGACGATGCACGAGAGGGGCGGAAACCGAGGATGTGACGTTGTGCGCGGAGGGGAGATAGTACCCCTGCACAGTGTACCGTAAACGCTGGTCGTTACCGTTTGGTAAAGCGCGTGGCAAACCGCAGGATGGCCAACAGCGAGTGAGTACATGCGAGTGTCAGGTTAACCCAAACAAAGGAACGGAAGAGATTAGATAGAGATTCGATAATCCAGACCGCCGGGAACTATTTAAAAGGATATATAGGCCTAACAGCGCGCTCCACAACAATGGATCTAACTCTTATATTATCAGCCATTATCTTCACTCTTCTCGCTATTGTTGTCGCCACGTCGCTATTCAATGGCTCGTCTTCAGCTGACTTTACAATGGGTTGTTTTGGACAGACTGGAGACGCTAAAGCAGGAGGATTAGATAAATCTGGCCGCACGCAGAATGGCCATCTACCCGACAAGAAGAAACCCGTGGACGACTGGAGTGAACTTAGTTCCCACGACCAGTTGGATGTAGTGAAATCTGTGCTTTCAGTAAGTAGTCTGCTGTCCAGTTTCTACATATTTTTGACTGCGTGTCTGACATGCAGTAGTACTTCAATACATGGAATATATTCTCACTCACACTCTCTCACACACACACATTAACACTCAGACCGTCTTTGTAGACTACATCTTATTCAGCGAGTAGTCATGAATCTCCTCAGCACCGTTTTAGCCTCTAATAGCCTATTAGCTGGATGGCTGCCATTGCTACTCAAACTCTGAGTAGAGGACCATCAAGGTGGGCAGGACAGGGAGGAAGGTGTCACATCAGCACCCAAGGGAGCAAAGTGTTGAGAGGTGACCTTGGCCTTTCCATCAGTGACACGCAGGGAATGTTACGCCAGATCAGCATCCAGGAGAGATGGGGGCGGGGTAAAGGTAACATGAGTTATTCAATTGATTTGTTTGAGCTCACTGCAACTCATAGTATGGGTCTGTCTGCACAGCTTAAACACAATTCACAACTTTATGACACCCACATTTAGCACCGTTGGGTGTTGTGCAGTGTAATGTCAATATGGTCAAGTACATACAGATATTTGAGAAGCAAAAATATGCCTTTGGCTTGATGTTATGGGGGAAACCTTTTGAAATGATGGTGTCACACCCCTCATCTGACCGCTTAATTCTCTGACAGGAGGAGTCACAGTCCCATCCTCACAATGAAGAATTGGCAACACCAGTTGAGCACTCCCCATCTACATCTAGCCTGTCCATCCACAGGCCTGCACCTAGGGACGTGAGCTTAGACGTAGACCCTTCATCCGAGGCCTCGTCAGATAAGGAGCTCCTAAAGTGTGCTTTCTCTTACCCCCAGACCGAAGGAGCCACAGAGAGCCCGGGGATCAACGGTGAGCACCAAATCTTTTAAAACAACGCTAATATGAAGTTACGGCTAATTCCTCTTTACCTACTTTGAAAATCACTAAACCGTGAGATAAAATGCTTTAGGTTTTTTTTTTCCAGAATTAAATCAAGTGAAGTAAAGACTGGGTGTCGATTTCTAATCAAAGTTGACTCTGTTTCACCAGATAAGGAGGAATCAAACGCAAACAACTCCTTGAAGTATGTTCCTGGGAAGGCGCGAACCAACCATTTGCAGACGATGATGTCCAGTGATGAGCTGGAGGAGGAGCAGAGGTCAGTGCCAATGCTTAGGTCCTGTATCACAGAAAACTACAAATATGTGGTACACACTTGACTTTTCTCTGTGTATATGCTCCAAAGATATTACTAACTGGAGACAAAAAACTCTTCGCCAAAACAATCCTGAAAATTCATGTTATACTTTCATTCATTGCAGTAATGCAGTTATTTTGCAGTTCTTTTCTGAATGAGAACCGTTCCCATCCCTGGTTTCCAATCAGTTTTCCTGCCTACTGTCCAGTGTCGGCTTCTCTTCTGACTCCTTCTAACCTTGTCTACACCCTCTTCCACGTGTGTTTGTGCGTTGGCATTTCACTAGAGGCTTTCGGCTAGACTGAGTAAGGCGCACTTGAGTCTGTGCCAAGCATTAGTTTGAGGATAAATGACACGTACAGAGACTTAAAGAAACCACTCCAAGCATTCAGTGGCTGCTGCTGTGGTAATGTGTTTCACTGAATGACTTTCAACTCGTCATGTCAATATATCAGTGGCTTAAATCTTACTCAAAGAAATGGAGGAAACATGGAGAACAGAGGAGTAACTAAATGACACTCGTCAAGTTATCCGCGGTTTCTTTTCTGTAACGCATCTGCTGCTCTTATCATTGCAGGATAGAGTTCACCACAGACTTTACCTCTCTGTAAGCCTCTTGGACAGGCAGGCAGGGAGAGTGGAGCAAATATGTGGTAAAGTATGAGTTATCATTCTCACCCATTACTCCCAGGGCTGTCACTTTCTGGCCATTGTATGGAAAGTATACTAGTGCAACGCTTCAGTTCAAGTTGCGTACCCATTCAATTTTTGACCTCGGCGGAGATTTTTGCCACCACCCTTCGGTTCTGTCAGAGCTATTGCCACAAATGTCCATCCTAAAGTGGCCATGAAGCGACCGACATACTGTGTTGTCATGCTTACCTGATCCCTCTTACCCACCTCCTGCCACCCAGTGCCATCGGTCCAGGTTAGATTTGTATTTGTCAGGTGTGAGGCAGGTGTTCCTCAGGCGTGTGGAGGTGCTACGTCCACACTAAGCCGTTTTGGCCTCCCGTCCACACTACGGCGGCGTTTTCTCCCCCTAAAAGTGAGCTTTCCGAAACCGCTCTCCCAAGTGGATACATTTGAAAACGCCGGCGCCCCGTTGTAGTGTGGACGGCAAAAACGAAGACTTTTGAAAGCGATGATGTTTCACTGATGTTTCACTGCTTTACTGTCACTTCATCTGGACGAGCGGCTGAGTGGTCGGCGAGCTTTTTGAAAACGCTGGACTCTAAACAGCTTAGTGTGGACGTACTCTTGAGTGTGTCTCCAGTTGTCACCTCTGACTGAAGGTGAGAGGAGTGTTAGTTAATCCCCTGAGGACTCACCTGTTATTGCCCACTAGGGAACTCACTGCAACGCAATGCTGTGACTTTTGTTGCCAAGAGATTGGCTTCCAAAGCTTTTCAGTAACACAGGAATAATTAAGATGAAGGAACAATAGAAAGTTGGGTCCATATTCAGTATTTTAGAATAGTAGTGCTGATATGAGGCCTGTCTGCCTCTTGAATCATAGGTAAGTTAATGTGAGCATCAATCACCAATCATCCTAGATCAGTTTTTTAATACTTGCCCTGGGGCTTTCATTTACATCAAATTAATGCTTCTTGTCTTGTCTTTATTGGCTGTATATGTTTGGCTGGATGTGGCATGGCTTTTCTTTGGTTTTACTGCACCACTATGGATTATAAGCTTTCATGGTCAACTCATAATGTTTGTGTAATCACCAGTATCCCAAATCTCCCACTCCCATTTCCCTCTGCACCATTCCCTCCAGAGTTTTCCTTGTGTGATAGTAAGGCTTAGGTGGTAAAATCACCATGGAGATGTTGAGTTGAGCACAAAACAACATTTTCTAGCCTGCTATTACTCTTTTAAGAAGCCCATGCAAACAATGCAGATTATGACTCATTCAGAAGCTTTATATAAGCTAATGATATAAAATATTTGAACATTTTTCACAAGATTGTGCTCTCAAGATTGGTTTGAAATGTGTGTGTTCTCTTCCCAGGGTGCAACGTGAGCAGCTGGCGGCCATCTTCCAGCTGCTGAAACAGAACAAGGAGACGTTTGGGGAGGTGTCCGAGGGAGACATAGAGGAGCAGCTCAGACTGTACTCCATCTAAGACTCTTCTCCAACTCCACTCTTCTATTGTGATCCATCTTCTGATTGTGCTCAGTACCTATGAGCCCTTCCTCAAAGACTTTTCCAGTATACCAAGTACAAACTCCATAAACTCATCCTATGCAAATCATATACAGAAACACATGATAAACTGAAAACTATTCAAGACCCTCCACCAACCAACCACCTTTATGTTTCATATTATTTGCTTTGTTTGTTTCGTTACTGTTCCATCCACCTTTCATCCACAGTTCCACATGGAGACAAATCCGAAGCAACTGCATCTATTGAAACCCAGCACAGGCATTATAGGTACCCCTATGTAAATAAGGACAAAAAGGGATTAAGGACTATTCTTTCTATTAGTTTTATATATTGATAATGGTAATGATTTATTTATTACATGATTTTTTCATCTTGTTGTATATTCTTAAAGTCTCTTTGTCTGTGACAGATATATGGCACCTGTAAAGCTGCTTCTGTATAACGGCAAGCTGTTGTGAAATAAACCATCTTAACTATCCGTGTTGTCGGGGTTATTTTATCGCTTCGATTGATTGAGTTCCAAGTTTAGTAAAGATCTGCATGTTTGAACTAAAAACTCTTATTTTCCTTCATTTATTTGTCTTTGTTTGCTGTTTTACCTAAGGTGTTGTGTGTTGAAAACTTCCTAAAAAGGCTTAAATTTGCCGTAATATATTTAAATCATTAGTTTGAATCGAAAGAAACCAATAAAAAAATATGAAAATCAATATTATTGCACTTATATTGTCCCGTCAACCCTGTTACTGTAGTGCCAACCCAGTTACTTGTAAATAATATAAAATATATTGGAGCATTTGAAATGAAATTCTGATTTGCCCAAATGTTGTGGGTCAAACCAGTAGAGTGCTACAATCCAATCAAAAAATTGGCATGATTTTCCTCTATATTTATAAGTTTTACTTAAAAATGAGATGGTGTTGAAGTGTAAATTGTGATTAGGTGGACAAATCATTACAAAATATTAAAAACCTGCGCTGTATATTCTATATAGATGCACTAAGTGCAACAAGGGGTATGCGGTTATCTGTTTGGTTTGTCACAAAAAATAATCTCTAAAACCTTCAAAACGCAGTGTATATATTGGTAACGGGGCTGACAAGATTACAACACAAACAAAGATCAACTTTTCAAAATGGGAAAGGGCCCTCTTTTGCTAGAATGACCCTACTACATTTTTTTACTCAGTTGAAACTTTTTCTTCAAGAATATGATACTGAACTGATACAAATCTTAGGTCTTTGAGAAATGTTTATGAAATTGAATACATTAAAAAAATATATATGTAATCTTGTTTGAGAAACATCATTTGACTAAAGAATTGTATTAGTTTTTGATAAATGATGAAACAAAAGTAGTTCTTGGTAGTGGACTTTTGGACCCCACTGTAGGTACATCTTGTTTTGCTCTCTGGTGTTTATTGTTTTAGATTAGATTAGATTCAACTTTATTGTCATTGCACAGAGTACAAGTACTGAGACGAAACAAAAGCGAAACAAAACAAACGAGTATTAGCAGATGAATTATCTCTCTTTTATTCACAATTGGACAACAAATATATGCACTAGCCCTGCCCTGCCTCAAACTGTTTCACCGTTTCACTAGTCACTACCACCCAGCCACTTCTCCAGAGGAGGTGAAAGCAAACAACCCATTCTATTCCGCTGTGAGGGCAAGTTCAGTAGCTGTTCAGTTCAATGGCAGTTCAATGTTTTCAGAGAATGTTCCCTCTGCTGTTGGTGGTCTCAATCGGCGTCATGCTTTATGTGCTAGCATGGGAACATATACTACAATCTATCAGGTAAATTGAAAGATTTTAATACTGTGTAGAAAAACATTTTCATAGGGAGAAAACTAATTAAAGAAGAAAAAGGTGATAAAGCGGTTGATTTATCAATGATTTATTTTTGTGGTGATTCAGTAGCTAATATTGTTATGATGTTTTTAAGCAATGTGAAGTGAAACAGTCTCATATTTATAAGTATGTACAGTTACTTAATATAAGGGATACTTGACTAACGCTGGTATTTTGCATTTATTGCTTTGTCAAGTTTCCAATTCAACTGGACTGTTTTCTCAAGGAAAACCAATCACAGTGGCAGAAATGGGTTGGTTATCTCTCCTCCTGTGCTGAACGCAACAAATAAAACAGTCTCTGATGCAATGAAAGCAGATCTATTTACCCAGCTAAAACCTGATAAAATGGTCACGAGGGACACCTCTACACATGGACCTGTAGATTCCCTCAGGGAGACCCCCATGCCCATCCTCTTCAGAAAGGGCTTTCAGAAAATGCCTCAATGGGATTTTGAAGATGTTTATACCCACGATCAACACAGACAGACAGTAAGCAGCAGATCGGTCACAAGACCCTTTCAACATAAAACAAATTGATATGGGAGTGGGTAAGCATGAGAGGTGTCTTCTGGCATTGTACTTTAGGGTGTGTCTTTGCTGTGATCTACCTGTTCCTAATGCAATCATTGCCTTTCACTTCAATCATTAAGACAATCAAACTTCATTTATGTGATGGTTGACCCTTCCTCTCTACTGCTGTTTTCTGTTTTCTCTCTCATCCAATATTTTTATTTTTTTTTACATTTGCAGACCTGTCCGCATTCTCTGTGGAATTCTGAAGATCAGAGCTTTAAGCAGGCTTTCATTCCCAACGTACGTTTGTTTATGCACAAAGAGAATCTCAACATGAGTGATTGGAATAGACTTTCCCATTTTAACAACCCATTTGGTTTCATGCAGTACAACTACAAAGGTGAGTGTGTGAGTGTGTGTGTGTATGTGTGTGTGCATACGTATGTGTGCAAAGGACTGTCTTGATCTCATTAAAAGTGTTGTTTGTGTCAAAAACGATGTATGCAGCTGTATGATTTGTTTGGGTCTGCAGAGGTGAAGGCAACTTTGGATTTGATCCCAAAGCCAAAGGAGCCGCTGGTCCTTCCCAGAGGAGTTGGTGATGGCTGTGTGCGCTGTGCGGTGGTGGGCACTGCTGGGATCCTCTATGGCTCTGGCAAGGGGAAGGAGATAGATGCACACGATCATGTGTTTCGGTAAGAGGGGCACAGGAAAAACACACTGCCAAACCATTCGATTGTGTCTGTTACTCAGTTACCACCCCGAGGGATATGAGATTGCAATGATTACATTTATCTAAGTAATAAGAAAGGAAATTCATGGCATAGCTTTTATAGATTTGATATCCTCTCGGCAGTTAATTTCTCTGCTTCTCTTTGCTTCTGTATTTTATGAGAAAATTCTTTTGGTGCCACTCCTACTAGTCATTCTGAATATTTGTCAAGATAATATTTGCCTTTGGCGGGCACCACCCTGTCAGAACGTGATTTCTACCCATATGTGTAAATCATTTACGAAAGGCAGTGGCAGTGGTGGTGTTTGCATCACATTTAGTGGCACATCATAATGTAAATAAAAGATAGAACACATCCAGGTCCAGTATTGACAAAGTCAAGCATCAGTACATTTTAAAGAAATATTTGACATTGCACCATATCATAACATGGGAGGTGCACTTGACCACAAAAAAGAGGACTCCCTAGGATCTAATCATATTACATTATTGTGTATTGGCGTCTGATTTGGCTCTGGCTCTCTGTGACTGTTTTTTTCTTTTTCTGGCAGGATGAATGGTGCTGTCACAGAGGGTTACGAGGAGGATGTAGGAAACAAAACAACAGTATATGTTCACACGGCCCATTCCATCGTCAGGTCACCGAATTATTTCAAGAAGTACGGATTCAAAAAGATCCCTCACGACGAGGTACTAACACTCAAACTTGAGAAGACGACTGTGGTGTAATGTTATTGTGGTTAATGTTGCGTAATGGTGTACACCCAAACACACTAGTGGACACACAAAAACACGCACGTAATGCTGAGCATGTCTATGTGCATCCTCTTCCTTTTGCAGGGTATAAAATATGTGATTATTCCTGAGGGTCTGCGGGATTTCCAGTGGCTGCAGGGTCTTCTCAGTAGAAAAAGGGTTTCCAGTGGCGAATATCACTCCTTGCGGTGAACATCTACTCTATACACATTACTAGTAGATGGAGTAACACACACAGACACTGCTGGAGAGAGAACATATATTCCTTTAGTTCAGGGGTTATTACACACTACACACTACAACTAGAATCACCCACTTCTCATCATTTCACCACATTGGCTGGGGTGACTACTGATTATTGTGTCTTTCCCTTCCAGGCCATGGACATACTATGCCGGGCAGTTTGATGAGAGCCGCTTCTATGTTCTGCACCCAGACTTTCTCAGATATGTGCGGAACAGGTCAAGCTGCATTCACATTTAATCCTGTGCAAACTTGCCATATACATTTGTGTGCACAAGGACGTTCAATGTGTGCGTGTGCGTGTGCGTGTGCGTGTGTGTGTGTGTGTTTGCCATGGTTCTTTGCCCACAGGTTCTTGAAGTCTTCACAGCTCAATTTTGCGCACTGGTCTATAGTCAGACCCACCAATGGGGCGTTCACCATCTTCCTGGCTCTGCATACCTGTGATGTGGTAAGTTAATATTACTAAGGTTGTCAGCATCCTCCTGGGTATCAGTGCCTCCATTTGTTTACCATGGGAAATGAAATAGAAACCTACGCGGTATCAATAAATAGATGCAGTATGAAATGTTTTCATATATAAAAAATATTCTATATTGACATACTTTAGCAAGTGTGTTTGGTGTGATTGCATGTCAGTCTTCTTTCTTCTTTCAGGTGGATGCGTATGGATTCATGACAGAGGACTACAGTAAATACTCCAACTACTATGTTGAGAGGCATGCTAAAACCAAGGTCATCTTCTACCTCAACCATGACTACCTCATGGAAATGAATACATGGAAAAAACTGCACAACACCAGAATCATTAAGCTTTATCAGAGGAAGAACCAGGAGAGACTCGAAAGCGTGACAGACAAGCCGGAACAACACTGACTGGTTCTACTTGATGTTTATTGTGTATTCTAGTATTTAGGCCTTGTATTTGATATTTTGTACATTCTGTTTTTTGTGATACTGTTAGATAGATAGATAGATAGATAGATAGATAGATAGATTATAGACATTTTTCTAGTGGGGTAACTTCTAGTGAATGAAATAACAGTGAAATAGTCCTGGTTTTCCTGGGGGGTCCCTGGAACCACCTGTTGCTCATATGGAAGTCTGGACTGTATTACTAATCCCAATGTAATAATACTATTAGTCTGTCACCATTTAATCCAGGCTTTATGTGGGTTAGCTGGTCATTTTTTGTTGTTTAGTTGGCATACCAAACGCTGAATGTGTGCGTACATGCGCGTGCATGCGCATGTTTTACAGCGGGGGAGCGGGGGAGCGGGGGGGGGGGTGGTCTTGCTGAAGTTCGCGTCTGTACTGACAAACGTGTAATCTACTGTGTATGAAGGTGCACATATCATAATTGTACACCGTTGGAAACAGAATTGGTTTGGAGTCGTAATTTGTAATGCAGGATTGAAAGGTTCCTTATAGTTGGCGTGTGTCGTTAAATCGATTAACGGAGAGGAATGAGACAACAACCCGGAAGTGGATACTTTACTCCCATCATGCCATGCGTCATAACCATCAAATAATATTAGGTTTCTATATATTGCATTTACTGCCATAAATCATTTTTGAGCATTGTGTGTGGGTTTACACAATATCAGGTGGCTGTCTTTGTTTCTATTGTTAGTACGTGTTCCAGGGAACCATCACTTCAATGTGTATTGCCGCGATCCTGGTGGGTCCGTTGCAATCCAGACGTTAGTACACTCTGGTTTCTCTTCAGATCGTATAAATCTTTCGCCTTTTACTAAAGATTTCCGTGGAGAGGAACATTATGAGTTTCAACCAATTTTTTGATGCCCTGTCTAACGACGGGGCTTGCTGAATTTGTAAATAAAATGGTTATAAATAATACATCTGTTTCAGTTGTGTTATATGTGACAGCTTTCCTTATGAGTTTATCTAAAGTAGTGAGATTCACATTGGCTACTGCAGTAGTGGGTGAGCTATCTAAAACTTTGGTAAAACATAGGGTCATATGTTTCTGTTATAGCATGTTATTTCTTGTTACTAACCTTGTGCATGTTATTTTCTGGATATATTCATCAAATAAAGGATTTGATCAATTATCTGCAAATGGCTATATAATTTTGGGCTGTCACACTTGACCAACATTGCCTTTACCATTTTGGTCCCTATATAGTTTATGATTACAGCAATAGACTGATTACTTCTCAGAAGAAAGATAACTTCACATTTTATTCTAGGACTAACTAAACATTCCCCTCAGTATCGGTATTTAAGGGGTTTTCCCAGCTAACACATTAAGCACCAGAAACGCAACCTATACAGAATTTTGGTCATTTCAGGATTTACCAGCTGACCACTATTGTGGCAGTGAGCTATGGTAGTAATGTGCTTGTTTCCACCCCCATTTTGGACGTAACTGCTCAACATGTAGTTACATGAACCAATAGCTGTAAGCGTACATGGGCGTGTTTTAAAAGGAGGAGGGTCTTGCTGAAGGGTACGCGTAAACGTGTAATCTATATGAAGGTGCACATATCATAATTGTACACAGTTGGAAACAGAATTGTTTGGAGTCGTAATTTGTAATGCAGGATTGAAAGGTCCCTTATAGTTGGCGTGTCTCCTTAAATCCATTAACAGAGGGGAATGAGACAACAAGCCGGAAGTGGATACTTTACTCCCATCATGCAATGCGTCATAACCATCAAATAATATTAGATTTTCATATGTTGCATTTACTACCATAATATATTTTTTAGCATTGTGTGTGGGCTTACACAATATCAGGTGTCTGTCTTTGTTTTCGTTGTGAGTACGTTGGGTCACGTTAAACCATTAACAGAGAGGAACGAGACAACAACCCGGAAGTGGATACTTTACTCCCATCATGCCATGCGTCATAACAGACGGATAATATTAGGTTTTTTATGTGTTGCATTTACTACCATAATTTATTTTTTGAGCATTGTGTATAGGCTTACACAATATCAGGTGGCTGTCTTTGTTTTCGTTGTTAGTACGTTTTCCAGGGAACCAGCACTTCAATGTGTATTGCCGCGATCCTGGTGGGTCCGTTGCAATCCGGAAGTTAGTACACTCTGGTTTCTCTTCAGATCGTATAAATCTTTCGCCTTTTACTAAAGATTTCCGTGGAGAGGAACATTATGAGTTTCAACTAATTTTTTGATGCCCTGTTTAACGACGGGGCTTCTGTGATTTGTTAACAAAAAATTTATAATTAACACATCTTTCCAGTTTGTGTCATGTTACACTTGACAACTTTTCTTACAAAGTGTCATTAAAGGTAGCAATTTGGTTGACGTTTGTTTATAATGTGTGAAATAACACTACTGCAACGGGTGAGCCACTTAACATATTGATAAATCATGGTCTTATGTGCTTCTGTCATAGCATGTTCATTTCTTGTTACTCACCTTATGTTTTGTATTATTTTGTATTATTTTTCCTATTTAAATCTTCGCCGAGTGAGCTGCTGTGTTGGTATGTTTGGTTTGTCTTACATTTCACTGTTTGAGCTTTTAATGTGTGCAACGTTTATAACGTAGCTAACTTTATTTGGCCAGTTAGCGGATCAATCTACCATTGAGCAGGTTCAAGTTTTGCCGGCCGCTTAGTGCAGTGGACCTCTTTAATGGAAGTAACAGTTATTTAATTCGTGGCAAGAGGTGGGTAAACTATAACCACCAGTTCGTGATCATAACAGCCAATACTAACAAAATCAATTATATTTTCAGAAAAGCATTAATACATTTTTGTTTTAAGAGATTATACCTTAATTTAACCTATTGCAGTTATATAGTAATTGACTTGTTTGGCACTACATATGATGCGTACTAGGTGGGTTGCTCAGTAGTCATCATTGCCACAGTTGACATTATTGCCGTCACATATTAGTAACACGATCCAGTTGTGTTTCTGTACCACTTCTCTTAGTCGGATTGTACTGTTTGATCGATAGTGCACCTAGGTTATGTTAAAACGGTGCATAATGAGAAATATCGAGTGAGGGTTGTATAGTTTAGAGGATTAGCCTGGGTTGTCTCCCTGTATGTATATGTAGCAACCAGCCCACAGCCACAGGGAGTCGTTGTTCTGCATGGTGGTTTTAAATTCACACTGAATACTCTGCTAGTCTACGGGCATCATCTCTGATCAGGGTAATCATTTCATAAATTTTTCCAGTGGGGTAACTTCTAGTGAATTAAATAACAGTGAAATAGTCCTGTTTTTTCCTCCTCCTCCTCCTAGAGGACCCCTGGGAGTCCCCTGAGCTGTTTGGGAACCACTGGTTTAGTGCAAAGGAAGACAGTGGGGGTTGAAGCTGTTGTGCCTCTCATGAGTTGTTGCTCATGTGGAAGTCTGGACTGTATTGCTAATCCTAATGAAATAATACTATCAATCCAGGCTTTAGCTGGGTTAGCTGGTCAATGTTTGTTGTCTAGTTGGCGTCCAAAGTGTGCGCGCGTCTGTGCGCGGTGGCGCGCGATCGTGTTACTAAATGGAAGAGGGTCTTGCTGAAACGCACGTGTTCTGTCAAACGTGTAATCTATATGAAGGTGCACATATTATAATTATCCACAATTGGAGACAGAATTGGTTTGGAGTCGTAATTTTAAATGCAGGATTGAAAGGTTCCTTATAGTTGGCGTGTCTAAATCCAATAACAGAGAGGAATGAGACAACAACCGGAAGTGGATACTTTACTCCCATCATGCAATGCGTCATAATAGACAAATATTATTAGGTTTTTATATGTTGCATTTACTACCATAAGGTATTGTTTGAGCAGTGGGTCTGTGTTTTACCAATATCAGTTGGCATTCTTTTTTTCTGTTGTTAGTACGTTTTCCAGGGAACCAGCACTTCAATGTGTATTGCCGCGATCCTGGTGGGTCCGTTGTGCTCAAGAAGTTAATACACTCAGGTTTCTCTTCAGATCGTATAAATCTTTCGCCTTTTACTAAAGATTTCCGTGGAGAGGAACATTATGAGTTTCAACTAATTTTTTGATGCCCTGTCTACCGACGGGGCTTCTGTACTTTGTCAATGAAAAACATGATAAGAAATTCCTGCTTTTCAAGACTAGTGACTATCATGGTGGTAACAGGTGAACTACTTTCAATTCTGAGAAGTCATGGTGTAAAGTGCTTGTGTCATAGCATGTTATTTTCCAGTAACTCATCTTATTGTTTATTATCAGTACATATTCATCAAATAAAGGATTTGATCAATTATCTGCAATAGGCTATTTCTGTAATTTTTGGCTGTCACACCTGACCAAAATTGCCTTTACCATTTTGGTACCTATATATTTTATAATTACAGCAATAGACTTTGATTATTCCTCAGAAGGCAGATACCTTTCACATTTTATTCTAGGACTAACAAAAGATTCCCCTCAGTATAGGTATCTAAGGGATTTTCCCAGCTAACCCATTAAGTACCAGAAAAGCAACCTATACAGATTTTTGGTCTTTTCAGGATTTTACCAGGTGACCACTACTGTGGCTGTGATTTTATTGTTTTCAGCCCCATTTTGGACAACTGCTACATGTTGAAGTTATAGTTGTAGTTATGTTGTAGACCCAATAGCTAATGCCTAACATTACCAGGCTGTCATAAAATTATAGGTGACAAAGGCTAGTTGTTACAAATTAGTAGTACAAATTATGAACAAACCCAATGAGACTACAAAAAGCAACACAGAAGAAGCAACATTTTGTGCAATAGTAATAAAGCTTTCCTGGTATGTTCTTGATTTACTGACTAGTTTTCTGTAGATGAAGATGCAGAACAAAATAGTTTGAATCTCCCAGTTAAACACGTTTGACTGGTTTGTCATTATTGAGATCATCAAAGGTGGAAGTAAAAACAATTACAATTACTCTCATTACTGTAATTGAGTTGATTTTTTGTACTTGTACTTTACTGAGTATTTGTTCCTTTTACTTTGGTACATTTAAGCTGAAGTTTTATTCATAGCCACATTTTAAATCAGTTTTTAGGCTCTCCAAGAGCTTTACATTAGAAACAGGCCAATGGTAAATTGCATCTGCATCAAAGCTGTGCAAGCATATGGAGGCCTATGGAGCCTAGTGTTAAATTAACTAGCTGTAATGTTAAATGGTCAGATTTGTCAACATTAGCCAAAAAGCCATCCATCAACCTAGAGTATTTTAATTGCGCAAAGGTTCTTTTTGCGGTTCAATTTTGCGCACTGCTCTATACTCAGACCCACCAGTGGGGCATTCACCGTCTTCCTGGCTCTTCATACTTGTGATGGGGTAAATTAATATTACTAAGGTTGTCAGCATCCTCCTGGGTATCAGTCCCTCCCAGGCTTTAGTTGGATTAGCTGGTCAACTTTTGTTGTCTAGTTGGCGTACAAACGCTGTGTGTGCGTGCAGCGCGTGTTTTTAAAGGGGGAGGGTCTTGCTGAAACGCACATCTGTACTGACAAACGTGTAATCTATTTGAAGGTGCACATATCATAATTGTGCACTGTGGGAAACATAATTGTTTTGGAGTCGTATTTTTTAATGCAGGATGGAAAGGTTCCTTATAGTTGGCGTGTCTCGTTAAATCCAATAACAGAGAGGAATGAGACGACAACCCGGAAGTGGATACTTTACTCCCATCATGCAATGCGTCATAGAGACAAACAGACAAATAATATTAGGTTTTTATATGTTGCATTTACTACCGTAAGGTATTGTTTGAGCAGTGCAGCCGTGTTTTACCAATATGAGTTAGCTTTCTTTCTTTGTTTCTATTGTTAGTACGTTTTCCAGGGAACCAGCACTTCAATGTGTATTGCCGCGATCCTGGTGGGTCTGTTGCGACCTCGAAGTTAGTACACTCTGGTTTCTCTTCAGATCGTATAAATCTTTCGCCTTTTACTAAAGATTTCCGTGGAGAGGAGCATTATGAGTTTCAACCAATTTTTTGATGCTCTGTCTACTGACGGGGCCTCTGTGCTTTGTAAATTCAACATCTTATAAATAATGCTACATTTTTGGCTGTGTACTACTCTGCAGTAGTTCCTAGCTGTTAAATTATTAGCAGGTAGGTCAATATCAAATGCTTTAGTACATGTGAAATACTACTACAGTGTGCTACTTAAAACTTTGATAAATGATCTGCTTCTGTTGCCATAGCATGTTCATTTCTTATTGCTCACCTTGTGTTTTTTAATCTCAGTATATATCCATTAAATAAAGGATCTGATAAATTATCTGCAAAAGGCTATTTCTGTAATTTTTGGCTCTCATACCTGACCAACATTGCTTTTACCATTTTGGTCCCTATATATTTTATAATTACAGCAATAGACTTAGCAATAGCAATTACTCTTCAGAAGGCAGATACCTTTTACATTTAATGCTAGACCTAACTAACTCAAGAAGAACAAGCAGCTGATTGTGGACTTCAGAAAGTCTAAAAGCTGCAGACACACCCCCATCTACATCACTGGGGCCGAAGAGGAGCGTGTCTCCAGCTTCAAGTTTGTGGGCGTCACCGAGGACCTCACCTGGTCCCTCAACACCTCCTCCTTTGAAGAAGGCGCAACAATGCAACGACTTCCTGAGGAGGCTGAAGAGGGCCCTGTCGTCTAAAATTCTGGTCAACTTCTATCGCTGCACCACTGAAAGCGTCCTTACCAACTGCATCTCAGTGTGGTACAGCAACTGTACCATCTCTTACCAGATAGCCCTGTAGCGGGTAGTTAAAGCTGCCCAGCACATCACTGGCATCCAGCCATCCAGGACATCTACCTACAGCGTTGTCTACGGTGAGGGCTCAGCGTCACCCGTGACCCTACCCACCCCAGCCATAGTCTGTTCTCCCCCCTGCCATCTGGAAGGCGTTACAGGTGCCTTCGGGGCCCGAACCTCCAGGCTCACAAACAGCTGTTACCCAGCTGAACTCGGCCACCCGCTGACTTCAACTAACTAACCCTTCTACACGCCCCCCCACGCACATACCCACTCATATCGTGTCCATGCACACACACACACACACACACTCATATCACACATGCACCCCACCCACAACATACATCACACCCACACACACCATTCCCATATACTCACATCACTCCCACCTACACGCCCCCTCTGCCCACCCCCCATCATTGGGTACGGCCCACTGCCCCCCTCCTCTGCCCGCTTCACCCATTTATGGACTTTCCTAGTTCTTGTCTTGTTGCACTACCAATTTAAAGATTGCACTACATTCAGTATTACTACCTCTATCATCTGTTTACATTGCTGCTCTTTCAGGACTTTGCACATCTCCATATTGTGTAAGACTTGGCTATCTGCCACAGAAAAACTTAAAAGAACTACATTCCCCAGCTGACACCAGCCAGTCGGCCATCTTGTCACACCTGAAGAGCTTTACCAATCAGCCAGGGGGGCTGATTGGCAAAGACATGAGAGTGGAATCTGTAGGAGACTATCCAGGAACCAGCCAGGGGGGGTGCTGCAGGTTCTCTGGACACATTTTGACTTCTCAGAATAACTTTGAATTGCATTTTGAGTTCATAATTAAAGGTGAGCATTTTGGTTTGAATCCTGCCTCTGCAGCTGCAGGATTCAAAGCAGTTGCTGCAAGCAGTTTCATTGCCCATTGCATCAAGTCTATTCTTGCCAGTGTTAAAGTATTACTGCAAGGTTACATTTATGTTTTAATTTACAATATTTACAATTACAATTTTATTAAAACATAAATAATAAATATAATATTTCATTGTATGTAAGGTTAGTCCCAAACAAATGTCTTTAGACAAGCTCCTAACTAGATGACGTCCCCATGATGTGTAGACTACCAGTTTACAATATTACCAAGTTACATTGTAGTGATGAATCCTGGAAGTTCACTTTTCCAGTTGGCACCATGTAAATGGATACGTTGTCATGATGAATCTTTAGCTGTCTGGTTACGTTGTCACATTATGGTGATCATTTGGTTTCAAGCGTTGTTTTCTCAATTTCCAGTGAGATGCTACTTGCAACATGCGACTAAAAAAAAATCATATGCAATATCACTGCAATTGGCAAGTTGAGAGGGCTATAATTCAGGGTCTAAGTTGAATATTTAAAAAAAGGCTTTATCCCCTAAACAATTCAGCTACACTTGCTCTACAAATATGCCTCTGAAGATACACCATGCAAGGTTCAACAATAAGGATTGCCCTTTGGCCTTACTGCTTGTTCTTTTATTATTGCAACCTCATCACATATTGTGTAATTAGTTGCTGCTAGTGAGCATTTAGCTAGCGTTGTCACCAACACATTTACAATCCTCCCTTCTACATGTATTGTTATCGAAACTACGTCATGAGCTGGATTATTACAGTATCAGAGTCATTACTTGGATATATAACGATATATATTAAAAATCAATACGATTTGATCAGGACAGCACAAACACGCATACACGGACACACACACACACACACACACACACACACACACAGACATATATATACATATATATACAGTGGACAAAATACCAGAAACACCTAACAATATATGAGTATCAAGTATCTTTGCCTCCAGAATCCAGCACCCTTTTTCCTCCAGATTCGATCCTCCTTGGATGCTGTCATGCCATCACCTTTCTTCAAGTAGGAAAGCCTCAAGATCTTTAAGGATGAAGGAAGTGGAAATCTACCTTTCATGCTGCGCTCAAGAATTTCTCGTAAAGGTTCAGTGATGTTTATATCTGGTGACTGGGGAGGCCATAGAAGGAGTTTGACTCTTGAGTTTGTTTGGCAGTGTGTATGGGAGCATTATTATCTTGGAATATGGGAGCATCATGAGGGAACTGCACCATAGGGTGCACCTGATCCTGTAAAATGACCTCTTATTGCTTGGTCATAATACAATCGTGCAGAGCAATAATCGGATCTGGCTCCAATATGATAGATTCCCATACCATTACAGATCCACCACCATTTTTAACAGTAGGCAACAGACATTTTGAACATTTTGGTTGAAGGCAACCTTTGGCTTTCTCAAAATGCAAACTGATCTGGATGTAGGGAAAAGGGTGAAAGATGACTCATCAGGCCATATTATTTTTTCCATTGCCCAGAGGTTCAGGTTTTGTGCTCCTCACACCAGGTTATGTGTCTGTGTGTGTTGGTCTTGGGTACAAGCAGTATCTGGAAGGCAGCCCTGCCATAAATAAAAGCTTTGTGAAGCTCACAACATAGAGTTTTTGTTGAGACTGTCACGGAGGTGTTCATTCAATGCTGTGGTCATTTCGGAGATAATTTCTGTGGTCATTTTTAGTTTTGTTGTGTTAAGCAACTCTCCTGTTAAGTGTCTGTTTATTGTCGTTGGTAACCACAGTTGCTGTTTGCCCACGTTTGACTTGCAATACTGTTTCCCTTGCCACATGAAATAATCATATAGTTTTTGTGTTTTTTGACTGATGCATCTGCAATTGGGATACTAACTATTTGGCCTCTTTTTGGAACCTGGTTAGTTGCCTGCTGTTGTTTTGAAAACTCACTTATAAAAGTGATGATTGTCAGAGTACTTTTAAATCTCCTACTCACTTGTCTTATTTATAATTGTGTATGTGTGTTGTTCTGACTATAGACTGACCTTATCCCTGCTAAGTAAGTTTAACTCAGTTGTACTCACCACTGAGTATCACAGACACTGTAGCTCCCTGTAGGAATATTATAGTGATCTTTAGTTAGGGTTGTGTTCTCCTGCAACGCCAACCTCCACTAGACACCTAGTCTCTCTCTCTCTCTCTCTCTCTCTCTCTCTCTCTCTCTCTCTCTCTCTCTCTCTCTCTCTCTCTCTCTCTCTCTCTCTCTCTCTCTCTCTCTCTCTCTCTCTCTCACACACACATACACACACTCACACTCACACTCACACTCACACACACACACACACAGATAGATATTGATGCAGTGTTGCTTTCTCAGCGGAATATAACGAACGTCCAAGCCATTAACAAATGCAGTAAGCCCTTTAAATATGATTCCCTTCCCCTATCCCCCGGTTCGTCTCTCACTCCTCCCGGTTAAAACATGACACACATCGGTTGTGTGACAGGTCACGTGACGGTCGGAGCGTTGATCCGGAAGGAGGGGGGGGGAGCTGATGTTACCGAGAAACTGCGTCAAGCCAGGTAGAGCTAGTCAGACGAATGCCGGAAATTTGGTGACCTTGCCTTCAAAATAAAAGCACAAATAAAATTGAACACTTGTGAATTGTGTGTATTTCTGACCCTGCTTATATGGCAAGGGAATTCAGAAGAGGCGTATTGTGCCTTGATGGATTGCCTGGTGAATTGATGCTTTAGGAATAATTGAGCCACAGCTATGGCGTGAATTGCCTCTACTCAAGGTAGTACATATATTTGCAAGTTGTCTGGTCTGTTTTCTGTCATGGCGTCAAGTCTATAAGAGTTTATGCAGTGAAAAGGACAATTTTTGTAAAATAAAAAACGCCACTTTAATTACCTAACATTTCTTCCTTAAATCTATTGTTTATTTTCACCTTGGTATTTTATCAGTTGCATACCCCCAATGATATATATTATAAGTGTTTTATTTTGAAAAGTTTGATCGGAAATCGGGTTCAACCTGGCTGATTTTATACTAGTTTACCGAGACTAGTCCAGCTCGCCTGCATTCCTCCTCACTCTAAAGCCTGCCCGACAGAGACAGAGAGAGAAAGAAAGGGGGCGAAAACACAAATAATTATTCACAATCGTATTGGATTTTATGTACCTCTGAGGCGCCTAACATCGGACATAATGACCAGACCAGGCCTCGCAAATAGCCACGTCTAGGCTACACCTTTGGACCTACAATAATGAAAAAGGCGTGTTTTATAATGACGGGAGTTTTTCGTTGATGTGCCTGTATAGGTCAGCCATCGAAAATCAGCTTTGGGGAAATAACCTACAGCCTTTCCACGGCGAATGTCTTTCCTTTTTAATGAGGATTTACAAGATGGCTGATGACAGCTACCCCTAACAAGGACAGAATAGCGACGTCCCCTTTAAGATTAGAAGGGTATATATTTTTGTATTTCTATCAATTCTATACAACGATGACTGTTCGAAATAATAATGACTATATATGTTAGTAACTACCATTCTTGTCAGAAAATATTTCCAATCTAGTGTTTATTTATACCTGTGCTGTGGTAGAAAATGGTGAGGTGACGTCTGAGGTAATTTACACGATTTAATCAAGCTGAGGAAGTAGATGAATATGTTGTTGGCTAAAGGCTGGGGCGACAAATGTGCGAATTGGTGGAGAAACGACCAAAGTAAAGAGGCCAGAGCATAATAATCTTTGGGTCAGGAGACATTTGATAGATGTGTCGGTGGAAACCAAAGGCTCTGCAACAGCAGCCAACATTCCTGCGGATCCTAAAACCCTTTGTTTTGTGCGCAGGAACTGGACTCGGCTATTAAAACGATTAACTATGCAGTACATAGCCTTGAAATGATGGCCTGGGTATGGTTTTCTATTTAATGAGATTATAAGGCCTTTGTTGTCGACAGAAAACTGGCTATTGGGAGAAAAGGCGAGGCCTTGTGTACAGATATGCGAGCGTTGCCTGTGCCACACAGCAGGCGTTATTCATCAAATAGAATAGGCAATGTTATGTCGCTATTGTGTCAAAGTCCGTTTATTGAAGGGCTGAAGATACTTGTCACATGTATCTGATCTGTAAAATAGTATTTCTTGTATTTCACCCGACTGCCAAATAGACTCGTTGTTAATAGGTGTAATTGAATTGCTGGTGAAGGCTCCAACAAATAGTCTTATTTATGATTCAGTGGACAAAAGCATTGCGCTGCATTGTGATTATTGGGGGGGATAAAGCGTCCTTGAGGTCCTGATAACGTAGATCCAGATTCAAAAGCTCTGTATGAATAGTATTCAGGGTGTGGATTGAAGACAGCCAGGAGCCAGTCTCTTGGTTTGCATGGTTAGTTTCTTGGTCTGAATTGGTCTCCGATCAATCATAAAGCGACGTTGAAGTCAGGCAAGCTCATTAGCCTCAAGGTAAAGGCCTGCGCAGACAGAGGAGAAGGTGAGCGACCAAGTGTCTTTGCTATAGAGATTGATTCACATCGACATTGGTGAAGTAATCATATGAGTAGGCCTGTAGATATTAAAATAAAACCTAGTTACATGGTGGTTCTCTGTGCCTTGTTTGCATTTCATGGTTTACCTGTAGCTGACAAGAATGTAGGCTTTAGCTTCCTGTAGGCCTATATACACACACACACACACACACACACACACACACAGAAGCTCAAGTGTAAAAGCAGGCCCGGTGTGTGATTTAGAGGAAAGGAAAGCACCGTTTACTGTAATCTGCATAACGTCAGCCTGTTGTGTGTTGTAATCACAAAGGTGTTGCCTGAAGCCTTCTCTGGTCATTTTCTGAAATTTGCCTTTATGCCCCAGCAATAAGCAATACTAGTGATCTGTCAGGGAGCCTGTGTCGCCTAAGTTTTCCATAGACTGGACTCATTTGGTCACACGGATTGGAACATATGAACTGATCTTTCAGAACAGTAACAGTTTTGTTTTAATTTTACTCTCGGCACTTGGTGTGAGAGTGCCAGTGTCAGATTTTCTTTTACTGAAGATAGAGAGACAGACAGATAATCACAGGGACCTAGCGGTCTCAGAACGGGAGAACAGACGTTAGTGTATGCCTGCCCGGACCATGACGGCCTCTGACATGGCTGAGACGTGGAGGAACTGTTTCGAGGAGGAGCTCATCTGCCCCATCTGCCTGCACGTTTTCTCAGACCCCATCCAGCTGCCCTGCAAGCACAACTTCTGCCGGGGCTGCATCAGCGAGGCCTGGGCTAAAGAGTCCTCGCTGGCCCGCTGCCCCGAGTGCAACCATGCTTACACGCAGAAGCCCAGCTTGGAGAAGAACCACAAGCTGTCCAATATAGTTGAGAAGTACAATGCCCTGAGTGTCGAGAAGGCCGCCACGCCGGCATTGCAGTGTATCCTGTGCCGCCGCGGCCCACCACTCCCTGCAGTCAAAGTCTGCCTGCGCTGCAACGCTCCCTGCTGCCAGTCCCACGTCCAGACACACCTGCAGCAGCCATGCTCAGCCCTGGGGCACCTGTTGGTGGAGGCGGAGGCTGTGAAGGCCTGGACCTGCCCGCAGCACGACGAGTACAGGCTGTACCACTGCGAGGCCGAGCAGACCGCTGTCTGTCAGTACTGCTGCTTCGCCCGCTGCCACCCCAGCCACGGCCATGCAGTCACTGACGTGGAGCTACGACGCAACGACATAAGAGTAAGGCGAATTCACACATATATAGCTCTGTACATTCATAGTCCATACATGCATGTGTGAATAAATGAAAACAACAAAGATACATGCCTACCTAAATAAACACATACTTGTGTATTATTCCATCTTCTTGCTCAGGGCCTAATCACATTCTAACATTACAGAAACTAGTCCATCACTGACCTGTCAGGAGAATGAATGTCATGGCTAGACCAGGCAGACATCTTACAAATATTGTTCAGCGATCAATCCATTTGACAAAGTGCCCAGTCAGGTACTCTTCTGTAGGTTAGTGCATTCATAACACTATCACACAAGTCAGTGAGCGTTGGTCATTGTTCATCCTCTAGTTGTAATGACGTTTAGAACGAAAACATAACCAGAACAAAGGCCGTATTTTAACATCATAGTTAAGACCTTTCAATGCATGTGGCTACAAAGCTATTGTGAACTATCTTTAACAGTTTATTCTTTACCAAATCAGTTTATTTCATTGAAAACAGAATTGCCCATTTTGAGAACCTATTGAAATTCGAGTGTGTGTTTTTAGTGTGTGTGTGTGTGTGTGTGTGTGTGCGTGCGTGTCTGTCTTGGAATCTATGCACTTTTCAATTGTGATCCATTCCAGCCCATTCTCATCTGCTGGAATGACAAACAATGCAGTCGAGGGTGGAACAATGCGAGGCTCTCAGTGGGCCTTATCTCCCCAGCACAGGTGCATCCTAGCTTAGGGATCGCCAGTTGTGAGGAGGAGGTGGGGGGATGGGGGTGGGGGGGGTAGGAGTGGAAGCGAGGGAGGGCTTTAGGGGTGAAATTAAAGTGATTCGTCACTTGATTCTGCGGTTTCCTCAGGCGTTTTTATGAACCTCTTCTCTTGTTGGTGGTTGGTGCAGTCGTTGGTTGCAGCGGAAGTCGGATGGTTTGCCTCGCTGTTCTTCTTAAAAGTGGGTGTATTGGCTAGTTGGTAGGTATTTGAGTTCAGTCAGTGGGAACCGCTTCAGCACTGACTCATATAGTACACCCAACGCCCAGTTTGGGTGTCGACAGTGACAAGCAAGTGTGTATTTCCTGATGGTAAAGCTTACTCAGCTTATGTATAGTTTATAGTTTTCTTGGGCAGGGGAACGGCCACAGGTTAAGACTTAGCTGTGTCACCTAATCCTTTACATCTGTACCTATTCTTGCATTATCCAGTATCCATCTAGCCATCCAGCCATTTCATAGCTCTTCACCTCCATAAACCCCCCACCATATTCACCCCGCTAACTCGCACGATCCACCACCCACTCCAGGCAAGGACTGACTTTCCCTCTGGGCCTACTCTTGCTCTGGTGGCTCTGATGGAAAAGACACTGTGTTGAAATGACAGCTAATAGAGCCCTCCCCTCCTTATACTCACTCGCCACTCCCCCCGCCCCCCCAAAGGTACCCCATACATTCTGTTGCTACCCCCTCTGGGAACCTATGGCTCCTCCGACCCTGTTATTCCCCTGGCTTCTGCTCGGAGCCTGACTCAATCAATCAGCACAATCAGGTCACAGTCCTAGATCTAAGTGTGTGTGTGTGTGTGTGTGTGTGTGTGTGTGTGTGTGTGTCAGTGTGTGTGTGTCAGTGTGTGTGTGTGTCAGTGTGTGTGTGTCAGTGTGTGTGTGTCAATCATGTGCCATCGAGGCCCAAGAGTGTAGGTTTTATTCCTACCAAACTAGGAGGAAGTAACCAGTGAAATCAGCTGCTGGTGTTTGGTTGGGAACCACTGATCTAGGTGCAGTAGTATCATTACCCCCTTCAGTGCTATTTTTATTCTCTTGATTTTTATTTTTACCTTGAATTTGGATTGGCATTACCAAATTATTTCCACTCTTCTCCCATTTCATCCAAATGTATGGCTATAACTAAAATGTTACATAAGCCAAACTAGGATTATTTATATTTTACATCGCAGATCAAAATGTTAATAACATGAAGGATCAATGGCTTTATGCCAATACCATTCCTACTTCCAGATCCTAGACATAGATATAAATGTAGCATCCACGTTTGGCTTTTTTTTTGCCATCAGCTGAGCCAGATGGGGATCTTTGTTTAGCCTGAGTGGGTGTCTGCTGTTGTTCACATGCCATCACCATCCCAGAAATAACGAGTGTTGTTGTCATAACATTGTCATGGCTCACAGATCAGGCCCAATATGTGTGAAAACATGTGCATGTTTTAGAGAGCACGAAGAGTGGGAGAGGAGCAGTAGAGGAGCACAGATAAATGAGAGGGGCAATGGGGAGAGAGAGGAATGCTGGGAGAAGAGCTGCTGTAGCTTTTTCTGCCTCCTTATGCCCATTTATCCATCTCTGTTCACTCCCCCCCCTACCATTATTCCTCACTCACTCATGCAAACACAAAATAGCTGTTGGTTGCTATGACAGCATCCCCCTCCCTCCCCCCACAGAGATTGTGTGTTGGATGGAGACTAAATTAGCTGGTTCCCCGGCTTCTAATATCTCCGGCATGGGGAGGGGATGCTAGTGGCTAGCTGAGGTCACTGCTCACCAAAGTTCTTTCTTTCTTTCTATTTCTTTCTTTCTTTCTTCACAGCAAAGCCTGTTGAGACAGCAGGAGCGTGTGGAGGAGAGAGTGCAGGACATCGAGGAGCAGCTTTGTAAACTCGACTCTGACAAGTGTGTGGTGGAGGTACGTTTGGCACCTTGCTCTCCGGGTGTATACAGAATGATGCTACTTTTACAGAGATTCCACGAAGTGTTTTGTAATGTTGGGGAAATTTGTATTAAAGTGTGCGTGTGTCCATGTTTATCCCCTATAGGACAGGGTGTGTGAGCTGAAAGAGGAGGTGCGTTTGCAATACCAGCGAATGCATCAGCTCTTGGAAGAGGATCTTGGTCGGACACTGGAGGCTCTGGACCGGGCCCAGTCCCGGTTCTGCCAGGAGAACGCCGCCCAGGTTCTAGCCCTGGGAGAACAGCGCCACGAGGCCCAGAAGCTGCTGAGCTCAGTCCAGACGGCCTTTAGCAAGGCAGAGGAACTCAGCTTCATGAAAAACACCAAGCCTGTCAGAATACTCATGGACAGGTGAGAGAGATGGTTACATGTACTTGCATCTTCACAATGTATGTTTTGCTTTTTACACTTGGTTATGTAACTTACAAGCCGTGTTTCCAAGCAGACCTCTTATCTTGAGCTTTGTGTCTCTCTCGGCACTTGTTGCAGGTCTCAGGCATGTGTGGGCAGTGCTCTCCCCCCTTACAAAGTGGGGAGTCTAAATTCAAAGCTATTTCTTTCTGAAATCTCAAAGAGAGAGAAGAGCTTGAAGAGAACGCTGGAAGGTAGGAGCTCAAACACATTTATCATGTTTTAATCCAGACTGTCGTGGATATGTCAAACTTCTAGCAGATTATGTTTTACAAATCTGGGTCTTAAATTATTTTATTTACCTTTTCTCATCCTCCCACCGTCTCTCTTTCTCCTCCTTACGCTCTCCTCAGCTCCCCTCACCCCTCCCTCGACCTTCCTGCAGTCTGTTCCTGCTTATCCCAGTGGTCAGAGCTCTGGCTCTGGAGCAGAGAAACGGAAACACTCCACTGCTTTCCCAGATGGAAACGGGAACGTTGGGAAAACCACTGCACCTGGTTTCAAAGACTCCTCCTCTTCCTCATCTTCTTCCTCATCGTTGGCCAAGCAGCCCTACCTGGGTTCCAGCTCCACCTCTGGAGAGGGCCAGTCCACCAATCAACAGCCTCTAGGCCCATGTGGCCCCTCCCACATTAGTGAGGGCAGTGGGACAGGAAGTGGCAGTGGCTCACTGACCAATCACCATTCAGGCTCTGTGTTCGGCTCCTCCCACTTTCCTCCTGGAGGCAGTAGCTCCTCCCATTCGTCCCAGCAGGCAGTGCTGCCTCAGTACGGGGGCCGTAAGATTCTGGTGTGTACGATGGATAACTGCTACTGCTCCGGAGTCCCCTCTGTGTCAGGCCACCGCAGCCATCCCCCGTACCCACGCTCGGGCTCTTTCCCCTGGGTCAGCGCCCAGGACTACCCCCCTCCCCCAGGCCTGGCCTCTGGGGGTCCGTCCATGCAGGGCTTGGCAGTGAGGGACTGGATAGATGCCTCACAGACACACAGACATGCAGACTTCTATGGGCTCTACGGACAGCCCTCTGCAAAGCACTATGTCACCAGTTAACATAGACACACACAAGATACACACACACTTAGATATAGAGACAGACACCACCCAAATAGTACACCTTTACAGGATTTATTGACAGGCTAATACACATGAACACACTCAGATTTAACGCAATTATATACACACACTTAAATAAATGTTTATATCCACACACACACACACACAGATCTAGAACATGTACACGCTTTCGGGGGCAGGGTTGAACTCTTTGTGTTTTATTTTCTTGTTTTTTTTTTCCTGTCAGTGACTCATGTAGTGTATTATACATAAAGTGCATAAATGGCAACCATTCACTCTGGTACACGTCAGCTCAGCATAGCATTTTACACATAGCAACATTCACCGGTCAAAGTATAGACTAACAGAGCCCTCGACTAGGGGCCTAGGACGAGAGGATAAGACACATCATTTTATTTATAGAGGTGGAGACGGATTGATACAAAAGGAAACTTATACACTTTTTTTTTTTTTAATCTTATGCCTCTCAAAGGGTTCACTGAGGCTAAAGGCTATAGGGATGATGACATGCAGTGCTGAGCTTTCTGGTTTTAGTCCCTTAGCGTCTGACGTTTTCCTATGATATTATCCCTCCCAGTTGTACCGAGGTCAATTGCCTTATGTTATTACCATCATATTTTTCTCAGCCCATCGGACTATGTTTGATAGATCCTTTAGGAGGACAGCGGTCCCTTTGTGTCTCTTGAGTTTGATGCTGCACTTAGGCCTCCTTTCTTTGCTGAGTTCAGGGATGTACGGCTTGAACACGAAACGCTCTTCCATGTTCCCCCGCTGTGTGGAACACCCACAATGCACTTGTGGACGCCTTGTTATGCCTGGACTACAGATGCCAACCTACAGAAGGACATTAGAGCTGCATCTAAGGGGCTAGCTGACCCTGACCTAGTCCTCTGAGTTCTGGGAATCCAGCTCCTATTCCTAGCACTCCCTTTCTGGAGGGGGGGATCCAATCCCTCTTTCTGCTGCCAGGCTTCTCGTAGGACAGAAATTCTTGTTCTGAAAGAGACTGTTTCCATTTAATAGTTATTATGACTTTGTGTTATTTGCTACAGCCGTAGGTTTAATGTTTGTCTTGAGAGACTCTTTGACTCGTAGAGACAGAGGCAAGACTGGACAGACTAAACCAATGGTCTGATGATGCTGTAATTGTACTTCCTGCAGGGCAAAGATGTCACTTCCTCTCAACAAGCACACTAGCTCCTGGCTTCCTGTTTGCAGCTGTAAGCATGCGGGGAAGAGTTTTATAAGCACTCAAAAAAGAACAATTGGTAAACTGTATGCAGTTTTAAAAGAGTGTATGAAAGAAGGCTGGGAGGATTTTTTCATGAACTTTTTCTAAAGAAAGACTGGACTGCTTAATAAAAGCAATGGTCATCATCCTAAAAAACGAGTTACAACAGTCAACATAGAGAAAAAAAAAACAGAAAAGTATCTTTTTTGTAAATATTTTGTGAAATGGAAAAATTACAGACATGTCATTTGGAGAAGGGTTCCAAATAAATCAACAAATTTAAACCAGTCTCTCCTGTTAACTGTATGTACAAATCCCCCATTTTCACACACTGGCTTGATATTTCTCACATCTGTCAGAAGATAAAATCTCAAGGGTTTGTATGTAGCTCAGAGGTTTTCCATGTACCCCCTCACTCGTACAGATGACTAATAGTCATCTGCTTACTCTACACATGACCTTAAATACCAAGATCCTGCACCAACATCATCTAAGTCTCTGGTCTGCTGTTACTACCTAGATATGCACATGGATGCCTTGTCAGTTTATATATGAATGTATTTTTCTTGCAAAAAATATGAATAGAAGGGCAGGTCCATGTAACCGCAGCTTTAAACAGCACTCATGAGTATGTGTCGCTGGGGGCCTGCAGAGGGAGAACAGGATGGAGAAGAAGAGTCTTGAGGTGTGTGTGTGTGTGTGTGTGTGTGTGTCCGTCCCTCAGCCTGATTAAGCTGTTGCATTACTGCTTTCATCCAACCAGCACCTTGGGCTTCAATCCCCTTCAGACAATAGGGATGATCCAGTGTGTGAGAAAGTGAATGGAGGGAATGGAAAGGCAAGAATAAAACCTTCTGGATTAGAAGGGAGACACATTTTTGTTTATGAAGACTAAGGTCTATATTGACCAAATTAAGTTATTTCACATTTTGTAGCATGTCATGTCAGTAGTTTGAGTTACTGATTTGATATTTGCAAGAATGCCATTTTCCACCCGTCTCCAACTAAGCTGCAACTCCCACCTCTTTCCCTTCTTGAGCTGGTGGAATGAGAGGTCTGATGTGCTGCCTTTCTCACGTCAGCAAACCTCAGTAGAGAAAGGGGGAGCCAACTGTGGTGTCAGAGGTGCAGCATAAATTACAGAACTAGTTTTCTAGCTCTCTCTCACACACACACATACACATATTTCTCACACTTGCACACACAGCTGCTCAACAGCTGTCTGAGAGGCAGTAATCCCATTGCCTACATCTCAGTGATATGCATCTCTCTCTCTCTCACACACACACACACACACAGGCTCCTTTAAATCACCCACACAGTGTGTGGGGAAACGCTTTTATTCACTGATAAAACAACCACAGAACTTGTGTTCTCTCCTTCAGAGGTTTCAAAAGACGCCTAAATAGACCAAAGTAGACTGCCAAAGGAAAATTGACTTTTTTTGAGTACATGCAGTCTCTAGAATGTTTTTTCATTATTCTCAAAGCACTAATCCATAAAAGGCCTTTGTGTTTCTAAATATGATTCACTCCTCGAGTGTATCATATTTTCCATATTGCTCTGTGAAAATGCAATGTAAGAGTTAAATACCAGAAATGAGCAACAATACTAGTTCATTCTGTGAGTGGAGAGGAAGATTGGACAATGAGAATCTTTGTGAGAGACGAGAGGGCCATTTGAATCAGTTACATCCTATCCTAGAGCTAGACGGACACACATACCGAGAACATTATACATGAACACTTAAATAAAACAGAGCATACTGTTCTTAGAGCAGGCATGCCCTGTTAGAAATAAAATACCTCTTACTGTCTTCTGAGCAATAATTAATGGCCTGAATGTAGTTCAGTAAGTAGGTCTGTAGGGGACATCTTCACAACACACCATCTCTGTCTTAAAAAGACTTCAATTATCCTCTTTACTGGAACACAATTACACAAATAGGACAAAGTACTACTGCTGAATGCACTGCTGTAGCTGCCTAGGGCCTTCATTCTTGAAGCCACACCTGTGCTCTACCCTGGGCTGCTGTCTCCCACAGAGGCCTCTCCAAACAGGCTTTGTCACTGTCATCACCAGCTGACCCCACCTGCCATGTGTGTCCTAATGTCTGAAATTTACCACTTGAGTCTGTAAGATGTAAGAGAGAGAAAAAAAAACATGCCTACCTGATCTGAGTAAACAACAGTGGGAGTGGAAGCGATTTTGATTGCGGTGTTCTAAATGAAATCATTTCTGGAAACATTTTTTTCTCAACTCTTTTATTCACGTACCTTCAATCCTTGGACAGATTACATTCAAGAATATCAAAAGGAAATGCCGAAAAGCGAATTCCCTCACTAACCCCAAGACGCACAAAGAAATGCATTGTGACATACGTATACCTCTGTTAAAAATCTACCAGCATATATTAGATATACAAATATTATAGACTACAAAATACAGCTGGGTAACGTGTACTCTATAACATGTGCATAACGTAACATACGAATGCAGGGCCAAGATATTTACACTTGATCATCAAAAAAAATGTAGTGTCTCTTAACAATTTAATTTCATGGTGTTCTTTTTTATACATATTAACATGTATCATCTTTTTACAGGGGGAGTCAAGCACAGTAGACTATTTCTCCAACGTCCTAGAAACCACACACACACACACACACACACACACACCACACCAGTTGTTGTTTGAAAGTGTCCTACATTCTACTTCACCATAAATAAAGAATTACAAAAATATACCTCACTTCAAACAGAGCCATAGCAAGAAAAGCGCATACAGCTATCATGGAATGATAAAAAAAAACCAAAAACATATCAACCTGTAAGAATTGGAGATGTGAGAGGTGGAGGGAGGGAAATGACAGAGAAAAGAACAAAGAGGGGTGGTGGGACAGGTGGGTCCCAGGACAACATGTAAAGACGCTTAAAGAACAGGCTGGTATTCCAATGAAAGACAGCAGGAATGTTTGAGGTACCATCAAGGGGTGGAGGGAGGCTGGGAATGGCAGGGATTCGGATGGTGAGTAAGGGGGTGTTTTCCTGACATGGGTTCCCTTTGGAGGCAAACTGCCCTCCTCTTTTAGAAGCAAACACATGATTTGTGTTGAGATACGGAGATGCAGGGGGTTAAAAACTCTTCAAGTCCATGTTGGATTAGTAGTGTGTGTACATTCACAGGTATATCCCATCTTACTAGGGCTCAGGAGGGTGCATGTGTGCATGTGTATATGTGTGAGAGTGTGTTGCTGCTGCTCCTCCTGAGTAGTAGAAGACTAGAAGCGGCGCTACTTTTTCTTTGCGTTGACACTCTTGCAGACCCAATTCATGCCCTCCTGAAAGAGGATAGCAGGAAAACAGCAGGATGTTGAGAAGCAGAAAACATTAGAGATAAAAAAAAAAACTACTAAAATGACAGATACACTCATTACAATTCTCTCTGCCATTACTTATGGGCTGACAGCAAAAAGCACCGTTTCTGCTAGTATAAACAGTGTGTCTGTAGGTTTCATCAACTCAAAGTTAAAAGATTTTAATTTTAATGTCAGAATTAAATCTAAGACCAATTTCACAATGGAAAAAACATGACAATGAAAACAACTGTAGCCCTATCTCAATATGGTCTGCATGAGCATGACTGGACACATTTCTCAATGGAAGAATCTTAAATCTGAATTTAAGATTTAAAATGCTACATTAAAATGCATTCCAGACCATTTAAGGCTGATAAAAAAAGTCTATTTCTGACCTGGCGTGACTGGTTGACTCACCTGAATCCCCTCACCAGTGAGGGCAGAGCAGGACTGGATCTGCCACACTCGGTCCCGGATGGTGTGCAGATTGAGGCCCTCAGCGATCTCAGAGGCCGGGGCGGCCGTCAGCAGGTCTTGCTTGTTAGCAAAGATCAGCACTGGAACCGTATTCAACTTCTCTTCATCCAACAACTCAGCCAGCTCCTGCAACACACACACACAAACATCCATGGATTACACACAAAGACACACACAAATTATCCATAATAATAAACATGGATAATAATACACCCATACAGTGACATATTCCACTCATCAAATGACAATAAATACTAGAAATACCTGGCCCGTTTCCTCAAATCTCTTTCTGTCAGCGCTGTCAATGACATAAATCTGAAACATAATGATAGGTTTCCTTGTCAGCGTGTGCCTCAGGTATCAAATGGAACACAGTGTGCATTTTAATGAAAACTAAGCTGTTATATAAGGCAACCAGGAGCTGTGGTGCATCAAGATCCACTCACCAGCACATCAGTGTTCTCAAAGTAGTTTCTCCAGTAGGGCCTGATCTTCCTCTGGCCTCCAATGTCCCAGACATTCAGTTTAAAACCCTGAGACTGGACGCTCTTAATGTTGAAACCCTGAATAGTTTCAGGTGGAGAAAGAAGAGAAAAGTCTTCAACATCAGGTCGTGCCCAGGGTAAAGGTATTGTGTCTGTTTGCTCCAATAACAGGTAATGAAACTCTGGTAGCTAGAGTTATGTGTGTCTGAGCTTTTCCTCTGTACCTGTGTGGGGGTGATGTGGCTGATGTCCTCGGATGCTAGCTGTTTTAGCAGAGTGGTCTTCCCACCGTTATCCAGACCCAGCAGAAGAATCCGAACCTCCTGGTCTGGTGTGCTCTTTAGCTTGCGCAGAATAGACAGCAATCCCTGCAACAAGCCAGCCAGCAGGCCACATCAGTGAGAAGAGCCGAAACAACCATGTGATGATACTTGTCAGGAGAACAGGGGGAGCATTGTAGCAGAGTGAGCCACCATTAGCTATAGTGGAATGGCATCCCTTCCATCCACCCTGGCTCTTCACTACAGGCCGTGCAAGTGAATTTCCAGCCCCCTCCTTGGCTTGGAGGATGTGCAAGCACTCTCTTAAGAAGACCAGCTAACAAGGATAACATGTCCTGTGACTGACTAGCTACATCATCTTCGTCTGTTTTGTGTAGGTTGCCTAGCTGCTTCCGTGGAGAGCTAGCTTATGGCAGGCAAATCGGTGCTAAGCATAGCTTGCTGGCTAACGTGCTAGGCTAATCTCCCGTGATAAATGAACGAAGCAACAAGAATGCTGTAGTCAGCTTTTGCAGTAAAATCTTTGTTTTTTTTCAAAAACCTTCGGACAGAGGAAGAAATGTAGAGAAAGAAATGTAGATGAGCACTAATCAATGCAGGTCATCGCACATTTGGCGCTTGATGTCTACTGTAATGGCTAATTATTACGATAAATTAAACTCACCATCTTGTTGCCTTATCTCCCCGAGACGCTGCTGAGCGTTACTAGGGGGGGGTGACGTCATACGTACACTTACGCACGAAGCCCCAGCACAACACAAGTGCTCAGGATTACCAGCATTGTTTCCTCTAATGAAAATGTAATTTCGTACCCATACAAGTGTTCTTCAAGTGTTTACAGATTTTTTCATTTTTATTCCTGCGGATGATATTTTATGTATCGTATGCGACGTGTAACAGATATTGTCTAGATCAATGAGGCAGCTTGCATGGTTCAAATTAAAAATTTGCAGTCAATCTGTTATGTATTTTAAAACTCAAGACTTCATATGCTTTCTTCTCAATAGCGTTTACATTTTGTGAAGAAAGAAAACAAGTAGGGAGCTGCCCCGGATTGTGATTGGAGGACGGCATGCCACGTGCACCTTCCTTTACTATACCAGACGGCCACATTTGATCATTTGACAGGTTACTTTGTACTGCAGTCGAGGGATCCTTCAAAGGTATGTATTCACTTTTGGAGTTGTACATTGCAGCATATTTGCCGGTAGTGTGTCTCATGGATTGTTTTCCCGTTGCTGCTTGCCGAGGCCGGACTCTACGGTAACTCGGGTTGTAAGTTGCATCACTCTCTGCTGGGACTGACTACCCGTCATGTCTAAATCATTTCAGACAGGCATGGCAAGAGCACATCCAGAGTTAGCAGCGATAATGACTCATGGATAACGAGTGCATTTCCTTCCTGGGTGAATTGATTGTACAGTTTTACACATGCACCAGCTGTTTGTGTCGTTTAGCTCAGTTTCAGAACATACAGATGTATCCTCGCGATACTTAAAGGCCCATCCATATAGGCCCTTCACCTGAGAAGGTAGTAGTTGTCTAGATGAATTTACATGATGTCCATGCTCTGGTGAATGTGGCCTGTAGATCTAGTTTGTCAAGTTTTGAGACCTAAAGATAACAAATTAAACATGTCTCAACTATACCATTCTTATGCAGTATAACTCACTCCAGCCTCTGTAGGCTTTACCCCTTTCTCTCTCCCACCCTTTTACTCCTTCTTCATGAATTAATGAATTCATAGAATATACAATCTAAATTGTTGATGTGTGAAAAGCAAAACATCTGCAAACCTGCACATCTGTCAACAAAGATGCTCTATCTTTATTCATTTATTAGTTTTCAATATCTGCTGTAATTATTTCTTGTATCCTCTTCAATACTCTTTCTGTTCTTATCCGTATCCTATGTCCTCTGCTGCTATGTCATGGTTCTAAGGGACACTTTTGCTTATGTCCAGTATTCCCCACAGGGTGCTGCAGGCCTTGACCCTGCTTTTCAAACAAACCGCTCCAGAAACATTCAGTCTAGTAGTCCTGTCAGACTTGGGCAGAGCCTTCCTCTCTTCATATCTCCTTATTTCAGCTCTTCTGGCAGTGTAGGACATCTTCTACATCTCAGGAGTTTTGTTGTTACCTGCCCATTACCACATGAGATGGACAATGGGATGTTCGGATGAATACAGCTGTAGTCAGCAGGTTCTGGTTCCAGCCAGCTGTTCCTGGTCTAGTTGGGAAATGGAGAGGAGAATGCAGCGGTCGCAAAACCCCAAGCTGAGAACCTGTGGAACCATTTACTAGTGGATGGTCAATAATTTCTGGTGCAAAGTCCTCTTATTCAGCCACAATTTTGTACACACACACACACACACACACACACACACACACACACACACACACACACACACACACACACACTCACATACTCATGCCTACACCTCTGGGCAAGACTGTGAGAATGGGGTAGATTTCAGACTTATCTGACCCACTGAGCTAAAAATCAGTTAATATTTAGCAGCATCAGCTCAAACCAGGCCTGACTGGTTAGGAAGGAGGGTATCCCAGAGTGAACCCAGAGGGGCTAGTAGCTTTTAACTGAAGGGAGACATGCAAATAATTCAGTCAGCAACTTGGAGACAGTTTATGTTTTAGCTGCAGCTGGGATAGGTCCCTGGCAGGTATTTAGATGAAGAATATTTCTGTTGGCTTGGCTGATTTATATTATTTGTATTAATATAACTCTGCCTTTTGTTTTTTTTCCAGGTTTCGACCACAGCTGCTGAGTAGCCTTGTGACTTTTGAAAACAAGTTGGGATTGTTTTTTTACTCTGTGACGCTAAAAGAACCACAATGTCTGTGAGCTCATTTGACATTGATGCACCACGATGGGATCAGTCCACGTTTATGGGCCGACTGAAACACTTTTTCAACATTACTGATTGGACAACAGCGCTGTTGCCTGACTCGCGCCTGGATGAGGCCAAAGCATTAGTAGACAGCTGCAGGTAACGTGAACACACAACTGGACACAAAATATAAAAACTAATACTCTCTCACACACACACACACACACACACACACGCACGCACACACACTGAAACTGGAACATTAATCTATTACAATATGAGGCACATTGTTCACTGTTCTATACAAACACTGTTCTATACAAACCTTGTATCATGTAAAAGTCAGCTTTTCAGAAATTGAGATTTTGACATTTTGCAATTTGCAAAAGTGACATAAGTGATATGGACACAAGTAAGAATAATATAATATACATTTCTAATGATATCTGCTAATATATTGCAAAATCACATTAAATAATCAAATTGATGTTCATCGCATTGAACAACATGGTAATATAAAGTATGATAAGCATATCATTATTTCAATACAATGTTATTCTCTTGAAAGACGATAAAGGATCATAATTGAAGTGTTGTCCAGCCGTGTCTGCAAAACATTTGTAATGTTTTGGCCCGGACCCTGGGTCATGAAAGGTTTCATCTGTCAGTTTCAAATAAAAAAGCCCAACATTAAAAATACAGTTTGTGCAGGAAGGTTTCTGCTGACGTCGATGGTGTGCAAACGTCCACTAATGCTTTCATTGTGTGGTAGTGAGTGTGTTCAGCGTGTTTCTTGGGTTCTGTGCAGGGCCGGGTCCGTTCCCCCGGGCACTACAGAAGAACAGCTCCACTATGCCAAGAAGCTGTATGACTCAGCCTTCCACCCAGACACAGGAGACCGTATGAACCTCATCGGACGCATGTCCTTCCAGGTCCCTGGAGGCATGGCCATCACAGGCTTCATGCTGCAGTTCTACAGGTACCGCACAAGCACATAAACAGGTTATTTCATTTCACGGCCTGAAGTTCGGTAGAGGAAGCGCTACAGGTCTCAAAACTCTCTCTCCCCCTCTTTTTCTAGGACAGTTCCTGCTGTGGTGTTCTGGCAGTGGGTGAATCAGTCCTTTAATGCTCTGGTCAACTACACCAACCGCAATGCTGCCTCCCCCATCACTCCCAAGTAAGACCCTATGTTAATCTCACTATTTACATGCAGTGGATGTGGGTGGTTGAAATAAATCACAATCCTAAAGGAGCTGTTGTACTATCTGTTGTTCTCTTCCAGGCAGATTGGAGTAGCCTATGTAACAGCAACCAGCACAGCTCTAGCAACAGCAGTGGGACTCAACCTCTACACAAAGGTACAAAGACACATTGTACCTGCGCAAGGTTGGCTAAGTGATCTACTCAATGTTTAGGTCTTAAGCAGGCAAAGCCCATCACTATCACCAAACTGCCACCATGCCTCACATTTATCATGAGTCATTCTTCATGCCTGTTTTCAAGATTTGAAACGATGAATAACCCAGATGTTACCGCATGATGGCAATTTACTGTATTTGAGTATTTGAAATTCTGACTTGCATTTTCAGCAGGGGTAGTACAGGGTAGTACATTGAACTAAGGTTATGTATGTGTTACGTTCTGACTTCTTTCCTGTTTCTCTCTACTATTTGAGGTCAAATAAAGCAGAAATGCCATGAAAAATAAAACTCATTGGAGTGGGGGGTAAATAAACTAGTTATCTTACTTCTTGGTTTTTTGTCCCCACCTTCTCTTGCAGAAAGCTCCTCCTCTGGTGGCTCGCTGGGTCCCATTTGCAGCAGTGGCAGCGGCCAACTGTGTTAACATTCCTATGATGAGGCAACAGTGAGTCCCTCTGCGCTACAACCTGGACCCACTCTAGAGAAATATGAAAATATATAACAAGGCAGGAATTACGTTGTATTGTGCAGATTTTATTGCTGAGGTGCGCTAAAATTTCAAGGTCTGCAGTGCCTTTCTCTGCAACCATTTTGAGAAGCTTGATCAGGGTGACTGGTTGCCTTTTCCTGTTTAGATGCGCACACAGCATTACTGCTCCAAAGAAATGTTATTAGACAAGACAAACAAGTCAGTGTCTCATCCTGAATAGGTCTCTGTCAGGTCAAAACGTGGTTCATCTTGTCTCTAGTCATTTTTGTGGAGCACAAAATGCACCAGAAAAAAAAGGTAGATATGCGTATGAGCCATTTTACAATATTTTTCATATATTTTTCTGTAGTACTCGACCAGTGATCAGTTTTGCTGTTGAACACCCCTCCTGTTCTTTTGTCTGTTCAACGTACAACTTCACCCCGACGTTCCTCTGTGCTTTTAGCATATACTCAAATCATCTACCGACCTCACAGACTGTTTTCAAGTTACATACATTACAACAGGGCTTTTGATTAGAGGTAAAAGAGAATCACGAAATTTGACATTCTCAATTTCTGCTCCTTGTGCGTTTCCCTTAATTTCCTTCCTCTTTCTCAGGGAGATCCTGAATGGCATTGCGGTCACAGATGAGAATGGTAACAAACTGGGCCATTCTAAAGTAAGCGTTTTGGATATAGTGTTCAGGGCATTTTGCAGCCTTTTTTTTGGTTTGTTTTAACAAAGTTGTTCATTAAAAACACATGAATGTTTTTCCCCTCCTCAGAAAGCAGCAGCAAAGGGCATCACACAAGTGGTCCTCTCTCGGATTACCATGGCAGCACCAGGAATGAGTATGCAAAAAGAAATCATATTTGTATACTTATAAATGATCATATTATGTATTTAGCAAGGATTAAGGCTACTGTCGATACAGTATGGGTGACCAAAGCAGAGTCATCCTCTCTTCTTCCTCTCCTCCTTTCCTTTTGCCAGTCATCCTCCCCATCATCATGCAGAGACTGGAAAGATATAAGTTCATGCAGGTTAGACCTTGACCTACATTACCGTCCTTTTGCTGTAGTCTCCAACATGAATGGGTCTATCTGTCAACATACATTTTGTCTCTTTACACAGAGGATCACGTATCTTCACGGACCAATCCAAGTCATGATGGTGGGAGTGTTGTAAGTAGGACAGTTGACAGGATTATAGGGTCGTAGTAATTTTGTTGAATTATTCTGGCTGGGCTAAATTGTCTTTTTGTTTTTTCAGTCTGGTCTTCATGGTGCCTGCTGCCTGCTCCTTGTTTCCTCAGAGATGGTAACTAGCCTGTTACTGTACTTTCATGTTTATGATTAACCAACAGTGGTTCTAACCTCTAACCAAGTCTCTCTCTCTCTCTCTCTCTCTCTCTCTCTCTCTCTCTCTCTCTCTCTCCCTCTCCCTCTCCCTCTCCCTCCCTCCCTATGTGTGTTTCACAGCTCCATCGCCGTGTCGAAGCTGGAGCCAGAGCTGAGAGATTCTATCATATCTCGTCATGGAGAGAGTGTACAACATGTCTACTTCAACAAAGGCCTCTGAGGCTGAGAGGCCTGATTAGCATTATCTGTACACCAGACAGGACAGAATTGGAATTAGTCTTTATTTTCTAATTGTGGGTGATCGGGGGAGATTATGAAATTGTGTATTTCAAATGTCTTTTTTTTAATTTTTATCACTGTTAAATGTAGGTTGCTGTACGATGTATGTTTCATGTTCGGCTTATCATGTTTTTTATCAGATTCAACTGTCTGCCGTCAACCAACCAAGTTATTCCAGTCTTCCTTCATTTCAGTGTTTCAAATACAAGGGGCACTGTGTACTCCTCCAGCGAAACCAAAATCTCGTCTCAGGAACAGGCCATTATTTTGCCAGATTAATTCAGTTCAATGTATTAATGTCCTTCAGAGTACGACTTGCCTGTATTCCTTTTCAGTGGTTACCGTCAGTGTCTCAGTGTTGTAAAATGCTCTCACACAGTATGTTGCCTTTTTCTTTTGCCAAACTCCCTTAAATCAGTGCCTTCTAAGAAGTGGCAATGTGAGTGCTGCACTTGTTTTACCCGGTGTTCATTTTACTGTGAAACCAGAAATATGCTTTTATGCATGGTAGGTCAATCGTCAAACACGCAAACAGTGATAATTGACAAATGGTCAGATGTGGAAGTCTGCCTTTCTGTCTTGGAGAGGGTGGGTGGTGCATATGGTTTGGTAAAGGTGGAGGGATACTGCCCTCTTCAGCCAGAATGGAGACAGGTTTGACTTGGTGCATGATGTATCTCAACGATTTGCCAGTCAGATCATTTTACTGTAATGTCAGACCACACTGACATTGATCTAAACTGGAATAAAACTACATGGACTCTTGATATACTCTCTGACAATACTTTCTGAATATGTGTGTGGTAAAATGACGTCTGATTTTGGCAGAACATTCATGCTGTGGAGAATTTGGGTCTTCTCAGCAGCAGAGAATAGGACAATACAGCAAATAAATATACAGGTTTGAAGCGGATGTGCAACTGTGCATCGCTAGTTATTCACATTATCAGGAGTACTAATGGACTAATGGAAACACCATACGCGCAAATATGCACTGTAGCTATTCACATGATCAGATTTACAGATGTACGGAAATGTGTCCAAAGCGGTAGCCATCACCGTGTAAAATGTACACATGGAAGTAATGTACCAGGTGAGGAAATATGCAGTATTAGCGTTTATCATAAACAGGATGTGTACAGGTCATGTGTGCAGAAATACGTGCAGCGCGCGCAGATGTGCAATTAGCTGTAGAAGCAAAAAAAACAAGCCCTGCCGAAAAATGCATCCCCCTTTCTTTCTTTTTTTCTTATGTCACCCCATCAAACAATGTTCACAGCACATAGTGTGGGTATTTAAGAGTTTACACAGAATTACATTCACATTACGTGAGCGATGTGAATGCAATTCTCGGCAGGGATGCAAAACTCGGCAGCTAAGCAGACGGAGACCTACTGGCCCACAAAGTAAAGCAGCAGAGCTAGAGGTATAGACGGCGAGGGAGGAGAGCGCCCCCTGCTGGCCACACTGTTTCCGACGGGGGAGGAGTCGGGCAGGCAGCTTTATAAAAACGCCTTATCCCAGTAACAAAAACACTCCCGAAAGACATCTGCGTACACCGGCCAAGGTACGAGCGGGGACGCCCGACCACACCAGTAGTTAGTTTTTTGACATTGTGTAACCGCATAATTCCTCACGGAGCTTAACGAGCACACCGAGACCGCCCGTTATTGTTGACATTGCCAGGTCTCTCTTGGTAAAAACAGAGGGACGCTCCCGTTGGACCTAGACCGCAACGTAACTGCGCACTACACAGGCTACAGCAGCGAAGGGGGTGAAACATATTGCATTGGGTTGTAAAAATGCCGTTTTCCGTTAATAGCATCCTTTGCACGCTCGTGGTGTTGATCCTGTGGCGGGCAGAGGAGCTCGCGGAAGCGTGCAGCTGCGCTCCGGTACATCCGCAACAGGCGTTCTGCAACGCCGATGTAGGTGAGTAAAGTCGGCCCGCCGCGCAGCACCGGGACTGTTGTTGTTGTTGTTGTTTACATGGTCCGTGTTGCACTAGGCTTCTGCACATATGGGCCGCAGCTGCAGCATCAGTCGTGATGTTTTGAACTGGTTTCATCCTGGCCGCGGCGGGGAGGGAGACGGTAGAGGGTGTTGCTCCTCAAGGCCACGGCCCGACTGCACACTGCACTGCATTTCAATTGCACACTTTTTAATTCGATCCTCATACAGAGCCTATGATGTTTTCACATCCCATAATGGTAGGTGTAGACATCCATTTGGAAAGCACTGGAAACATCTATCGGATGGTCAAGTTTTTAAGTAGACACACGCACACACACACACACACACACACACACACACACACACACACACACACACATATACACACACACACACACTCTCTCTCAAAGCTCCCTTTCCATGCTTCCTAGTGACCTCTCATTTATAAGTGTTCCCTAATAAAACTCATAGTATTCCAATAGGGACTTGCAGTGTGTCTGTGGTGCTCATTGGTGAGTTTATAGTGACATTATTGTACTTTTTATTATATTATTGTATATCCTATAATATTGCTATAAGGGCTTTGCTGTGGTATTTATATGGTATCCCACTAAAATTCACTATAGAATTACTATAGTGTTTTCATAGTTTACTTTTTCATAAGTAGGGAAGGTCTCAACTCTGGCACCAGTGACATAAAAGACCTATAAGGTCTGTGTAAATCTGTCCACTATATGGGGAGGAGACTCTGAGCCATCACAGTGTGAGTACATAATGTCTCAGCTCGAGTGCAGAGTGTGTGTTTACCAAGCTTTAGCTTCAGCATTCAACAGCTCCGGGTCGAGGAGTGTTTCCTAGCCTGCAGGACAACGTGGCACAGAGAGGAACGACTGCTACGAGGAGAGATAGAGAGAACGACAAGGAAGGATGAGGGAGGGAGGGGGAGAGAGAGAGAGAGAGAGAGAGACCAGGATGGAGAAAGTGGAGTAGCGGATTGTCTGTGAAGAGAAATGTAAGGGATTGAATCTCAACCACAGAATACGTCGCACCACCACCAGCTTTCGTCTCTTTCCATCCGTCCTTCCATTCCTCCCCTGTTTCTCCCTGTGAGGGGTGGTGCTGGGAGGAATTATAGGAATGCTGCTGGGGTTTTCCCAACTTCTCTCCGGTGTAATGCTGAGACACACACACACACACACACACACACACACACACACACACACACACACACACACACACACACACACACACACACACACACACAGAGGCAACTTTGGGCCTACTGCACTGGACAACTCTCTCTCTCTTCCTCCCTCTCATCCACACTCACAACACACCCTTGGGACCATCTGGCTGCATATGACATCTGGCTGTCAGTTTAGGGTGTGCTCTAAGGGAAAAAGCAATAAAAGTCATGGCCCTTTCTAAAATATGCATGGTATCCTTGAGAATGGTTTGAAAACTCTCCTTTGGCTCCAGAGTGTCTCCTATCCTGCTATTATTCTCTTCTTTCCTTTTGACTCTTACACACACACACACACACACACACACACACACACACACACACACACACACAGACAGATGGGGAGAAATATATCTGTGTAGTGTATTATTTCAAAGCTCTATTTTCAGGTGTGACTCAGTCTCTGCGCTGGCGAGTCTAAAGGACAGGATGTGTCAGAGGAGAGATGTATTTGCGTGTGGGTTACTCATGTTGTTTTTAAGGGTGTGTGTGAGTCAAAATACCTTTTTATCACCTCACACAGAGGGGAAGGATGCTTGTTTAAATCTGCGCTGACTGCGAGACAGCAGCACGGTATCCCTCTCTAGACCCATGTCAGTGTCCATCTATGGCTCCAGCCTTGTCTTGAGGGACTGGGGGGGGCAACACCCAGCTAAGACACTGCAGTGGTAGAGGTGAAGGAAGGACGGTAGAGAAAAGAAAGAAGGGTCAAAATGTGTTTGCAGGCTGGCGAGAGAAGAGAGAGAAAAGGAGAGAATCAGTATAGAGCTTGTTGTCCAGATGCCCAGAATGTCCAGTGTTAGTGGCAAAGACTGTGTGTGTGTGTGTGTGTGTGTGTGTGTGTGTGTGTGTGTGTGTGTGTGTGTGTGTGTGTGTGTGTGTGTGTGTGTGCCAATGGATGTTCATTCTGATCAAAGGATATCCCACGCAGTAGTGTAGACACAGTTGCATTCACACACACACGCAGCAGTAATGTGTAGTCACCTTGTGTTTTCCGTGCTAAATTATTCTGTAGGTCAGACCACAAGCCAGAAAAATGAAGCAGTGTCATGCACCCACCTCACACACATACACAAACATCCCCTTCTCATACACTCAGTTGCCCACAAAGGGAACTTCCCAGGCCGCCCTGCCCAGCCAGACTGTCCCGAGGCTGGCTAGTGGAAGACCAGAGTCACTGTCCTGTCTGCCTACTGGGGATGCAACAGGACACGCTTGCTGATGTGAAAAAGATTAAACACATTTCCATGTATGCCATGTTTCCTTGATGGAATGTACCTTTTTTTTATTCTAAGAGAAAATATGACGTGGCCCAAAACCGCCCCGAAAATGAACATGCGCAATTTACTAGTTTGTTCAATATTGGTCTACATTAAACAGAACTAAGGTGTGAATCTGTGACATATTTGAGACCAAACCTGGAGTTGCTGAATTGACAGTGAGTTGGTTACTGTCACTGTGTCTACGAAGTCAGTCGCCCATTCATTGTCAATGGAATGTCTTGGAAGACCTCAGCAACAAAATGATCGCTCTGTTCTTCCCTGGTCAGGTCTACACAAATGGTACCAGTGCACTACAGAACCTAAAATTAGCTCCCTGTCTTTATGAGACGTGTGCATGTTTATATATCAGTACTGAACCGTCCCAGATCATAAGGAATAACACGGGTGAAATCTGCTTCAGGGTGGATTATCCCCTTTTAAACTGACAGGTTAGGAGAAAGCCCACATATGGTTGGGCTGTGAGGGACTGAGTAAACCACATAAGGAAAGTCAGGGATGATTTGGTGGTCACTGGAGTATGAAAAAAGAAATGGATAGTCATGCGGTGGATTGAATGGGGGTACTTAGGATGTGGTGTGTGTGTTCATATGGGGTTTGCATGGAAAGCATTGCGTAGTGCAGCTGATACGCATGTATAAGTCATTAAGCGTTGCACTGGTCGGAGAGGTAGGGGAGCAGTCTAAATGTGGGTCAGTTGGTGGTTTATGGGGAACCATGTCTGCTGATAGACTGATGTCTATCTGTCTATTGTTAGCTTGACAGTAGTAGTAGTGTCGTTTACCGATTTCAACATCATCCTGTGTGTAGTCTACTTCCTCCACAGGGCGGTGTTTAGACTGCAAAGCATCATCTGCTCTTGCTTTATTGCAGGGGAAAACTGAGAAGTAAACATCTCTGCAAAACCGAGGTAGACGAGTAAGCTCCCATAATAGCAATCCAGTCTGAATAACAGGGTAATTTCCCTGAGTATTGTGTCCTGTTGTTGATTCTTTGCTCATTAGTTTGTGGCTCAGAATGAGGTCAGGAAATGAGAGCGGAAAAACTGAAAGGAATGCAGGAGAGAGCGCCAGCCAGGTATACTGGTGTGTGTGTGTGTGTGTGTGTGTGTGTGTGTGTGTGTGTGTGTGTGTGTGTGTGTGTGTATATATATATATATATATATATATATATACACGCGTATTCGTCTATGTGTGTGCTCTGGCTGCTCTTGCATATTTGCGTAAGCATCACAAGGGAACCAAAATGCAGAAGTTTGTTTGTGGGGAACTATGTTTGGGCTCTGCAAACCACTGATAAATTACTTCACAAAGAACTCCGTCGGATGCTAGCATCAAAGACAGATCAGAAGTTATTTCTCCTGTGATAAACGCTATGATGTGGTTACATGTGCCGAAAAGCATGTGCTGCCTGGGAGGGACGAGGGGGGGGGGGGGGTGAGGGAAGGAGCAGGAGAACGAGAGACATTGTTAACTCCGGGAGCCGTGAACCCCCATATTTGTGTCTGCTCCAAGCCATAAAATGAACCCAAGGGTGTAAGAGCAATAGCAGTCACCCGTGTGTGTGTGCGTGTGTGTGTGCGTGTGTGTGTATTTGTGTACGTGTCCTCTCTTCCTGGTTATTTCATGTTTTTTGTGTATTGCTCATATTTTCCATTCTGAATAACTGCCCCAAGCATAGCTGAAGCTTGATGTAGTCAGTCAGGCCATTAACACACACACACACACACACACACACACACACACACACACAGTGAAAAACCTGCATCTGACCCACTCTTTGTCTCTTATCTGCCTTCAAGTTGTTGCTATATATGTTGTATCCTGTTTCTCTTTCTTTGAAGTTTTCCGTCTCGTGTTTCTCTCATTGGAATCACAAGGGTCCACACTGCAGGCCAAGTCAGTTAATGTGTCTGGTCCATATACAGTGTTGGCACAGTGGGGTTTCCATTGACTGGACTAGAGGCTGAAGCTGAGCTGGGTTTGGCTGCTCTGCCTCATATTGTTGTAATGTGCCTAGATGTGGTATCTGCACTTGAGACTTAAGGCATCTGTGCAGGCTGTTTTGGCTGTGGTCCATCTGCAGTCTGTTGCCTTGGGATGTGGAGGATAGGGGAATTCAAAACAGCAGCTTGATACTCAAGGATATTAATGTGTGTTTGTCAGTTTTGCTGTTCTTCACTTCAGAGAGAGGGCATGTGTTTTCAAAAAACAGTCCATGGTATTCTTCCAGGAAAAAAAAAAAGTACAACAGCAGTTTCTGATAGGCTGCGAAATAAAGGCTTTTTCACTTTTTCACATGTTTGATGAAAATATTTTTCTGTGCTTCCCAAAGAGCCCCTTCTTCACATGTATAGCTACCTACAGCAACACTTTTCCTGCATCCTTTCATGGTTTGAAATGGAAATGAGCAAGTAACATCTGACATCATATTCCCCTCTTTTCCTAACAGTGATTCGAGCAAAGGTGGTGGGAGAGAAAGAGGTGGATTCTGGGAATGATATCTATGGAAACCCCATCAAGAGGATCCAGTATGAGATCAAACAGATCAAGGTTAGAACACATTGATCAATATGTTTGAATCATTTGCTCTATGCCACGAAGAAGGCAAAACATGTACCAGATAACCTCCAACACTTCAGTGAGGAGAGGTTGGTGGAGGTTGGTGCCCCTCATCCTGACCTTTGACCCCTGGGTGTGGTTTTGTTCCAGATGTTCAAGGGACCTAACGAGGACATCGAGTCTATCTTCACCGCCCCCATTTCTGCTGTCTGTGGCGTTACCCTGGATACCAGTGGCAAGAAGGAGTACTTGATCTCAGGTCAGTATTACTTATGAGATGTTTTTTTATTGTTTTCTGTAATTAAATGATTTATTTTTTATTTTTTGGGGAGTTTGTTCTATTGGTCAACTTACAACTTAAGTGATGAGACCAACTCATCCATGTTTCCCTGGATGAGTTTGGTTGTTCAATGCTAACACTTTAGCATACACTATGTTGAGTGATTGTTGACCAGCTTTATATTAAAAGTGAGACAATGAGAAGTTGTAGCAGCTCTAAATCAAAATGGTAAGTAAACTTAAATGATACACAGCTAAATTTGGCAGAACGCTGTACCGTTTTGAACTACCAGGGTTCCAGAAATACCTGGCTACGTCAGCTACATTGAGTTAATGATATTCATTTCAACTTACTGAGAGGTCAGTGTTTTTAGTTGCTAGTTTCCTACTAACACTCAACATAGTGTATACTAAAGAGTTTGCATGGAACATCAGAGAAGAAAAAAAATGTACCAGGGACACGTGGATGATTTTGTTATCTATGTTTTCATCACTTAATGATTAAGTTAACCAACAGGCCAATCTCCTAGACAATCTAATCTCCTATCCTTGATTTCAAGTGAACAAGAAAAACAAAAGGGACAGAGAGGCAGACAGAGATACAATCAGACAGGTAGACAGATAGGGAAGCATGGGAATAAACAAACAACCAACCATGCATCAGAGAGCTGACAGATGGAGACCATCAGGTGAGGGTGTAGACAACATGATGAGCAAGAAGGTGGATAGACAGGCAGGCAGACAGGCAGGCAATTTTGTGTGTTGGCGGATTAACTGTTTATGTTATTATGAGTAATGATATGGTGCTGACTAAGCCTTCTGGAGACTGGGAGTGACCATGTCTGTCTTTGGTACAGTTTGAGCTCCTAAGAGTTGGGAATGTATATCTTGTTCTCTCTCCTTGTGTGATTGCTGGGAGAAAAAGCTATTTACATTACACCATAAGATAGCACCCTGGAGGGAGCATTTTCTAGTGGGCTATTCCAGGAAGCAGGATTACACAGTTATCAAGACAATTTAAGAAAATAGGATTAAATGTGTGTGTATATATGCTTATCTGGCTGGCAGTGTAGTTAGATGTACAGGCCTTTCGTCGTCATTTTGCAAGGCTGGAAACCCTCACAGCTGTTTGCTAAATTTGGGTGTATTGTGTAAAAGCAGTAAAAACAGTCAGTAGCAGAAAGAGGCATAATAGAGCAAGTAGAAAAGACACAGAGGCTCATGATCTCATGCATGCTCTGGTTTCCCCATCGCAGACAGAGATGGACCCGCAAACACTCGCCCCTAATTACAGAGAGTTGTAAGGGGAGGAACTGCTGAAGCCAGCGTTTCCTCTCTCTAGGACTCAAAAGATTTTGTTGACGATTTAGGACTTGAGCAGCAGGAGAGAGAGTCTACTTTTTGCTGTTCAGGGCAAGTTTTGAAATGATTCACCCTTTCTTCTGTAGCTCTCCTGCATTCAAGTTTGAAGGGTTAACAGTTGCTGGAGCTGAAGGGTTGAGGTGAAGCCAGTCAGTCTCGCCTGGGAGGAGATAAGACTCTGACATGTTGAGGGTTGCTCTACAGACAGATAATGGATAAGTGATTGGGACACAGCCTCCGCAGATCTGTAACACTGAACTTGAAATATGTCTTTGTTTTGACTGGTGCCACTCGTGCTTAAAACATAAACTCTAGCTTGAGGGGTCTGTTTTTACTGGGGGCGGGTCGTCTGTGTTGGTCCCTGCATGTGCCTGCCTAAAAAGTGATTTCATCAGTTTTCCTTGTAATGGATGACCTTTTGTACAATGTGATAATCTACATTGAAGCATCCAACACTCAGCTACTGGATATTGGTATATTCTCACATGTACATATTTTATCTAGTGATCTCTTCTCTGAGTCACGTTCATTTTCTGTCATATGTCTGTCATTGCTAAGCTCTTATCTCTGTCTGTCTGGCTCCTTTATAGGCAAGTCGGACGCCGGTGGGCTCATGCATGTGACCCTGTGCGATTACATCATGCCCTGGGACTCCATGAGCACCACCCAGAAGAAGAGCCTCAGCCAGCGCTACCAGATGGGCTGTGACTGCAAGGTAAGGCAATGGAGAGGTATCTAGCTGTATGAGCTGTTTGAGCTCCAGCTATTCCCTTCCTGGGGCAAAAACCAGACATAATGGAGATAACAAGATGAGAACCGACTGACATCAGCCGCAATAACAGCTGCAACTGCACACATCAGCGCAAGACCTAGCGCCATCTAGTGAATGGGTGGGGGAAAAGTCAATGCTCCTACAGAAAAATGGAAATTAAAGGCATATATATATAAAAATACAATGCTATCATTATGATTTTATCTTTACTAGTATTGCTATTATCAGTAAAGGCATTGAAAGGATAGACAGAGGGAGTGAAAGCATGATATAGAGGAGATAAGGCATTTTGTGGTGAGTACCTCACATAGTGAGATTGTTTTGTGTGTGTGTGTGTGTCTTTGTAGATTGTGCGCTGTCCCTCTCTGCCCTGCGAGATCTCTGCTCCTGAGGAGTGTCTGTGGACAGACATGATGATTGAGAAGCAGGTTTATGGACGCCAGGCCAACCATTATGCCTGTGTTAAGAGGGCAGACAACTCCTGTTCCTGGTACCGTGGCGTTGCACCGCCCAAGAAGGAGTTTCTGGATGCGGAGGACCCCTAGTCACTTGGCATGCCACATGCCTGACTGCCCACTGCACAGCCTGATGAAAAAAAATGTAAAAGATTCCATTAAAATTAACAACAGGCAATGCGGTTTTTAATAAAAGGCAAAGTTAATGTGACTAAAATAAGTTGCCGGTCTGAGAACAATCTCTAGCCTCTCTCTTTTTGTATTTGTTGCCCATGGGTTTTCAGTCAGAGTAAACAATATGGAGGTGCTTTCAACCCAGAGCCTTCCAGTGGGGTTTGAAGAACCTAGGTCATATTGCTCAACACTTCCTGGTTCTTCCAGTTCCTTATACTCTGAAGAGGAAGGACCTAGAGGTTGTTCTCAGACACAGCGTCTCTGTGAAAAAATAATTAGCATCATGAGACATAGACTGGTCAAGTGATGATGTAACTTCCTCCTGAGGCTGGCGTCAGGAGGATATGAATTCTCAGAGCGATAGAGCATTTCCTGCCCCGCAAAGCTCTTAGCTCTGGTCTCAGACTACACCAATCAATCTCTGAGCTATGGATGATCATTCGTTACCCATTGTGTTTCTACTTTTATTACCTCATTCTCCATTTTATTCCAAAGCCAAATTCCAAGTTGCCTTTTTTATGATTGTCTCCCTCTTTCTCCCTCACAAATATGATTAGATTCTGCTTCTCACATCTTTTCTGCTGGGAACAATTAGGCTACTGGTGAGGTAGGACACCCACGGTAGTTGTACGACATGCTCACTTACATGATTGTTTCTTTAAAAAGAACATTTTGATTCATCTTGCATGGCTCATCCTGTCTGGAAAAGTTTCATTAGGTGAAAATCCGTACTTGCAGTCTACAAAGCTAGATTTGAGCAGTAGCCTTTGACCGTCACGGGTCTCACTGGACCAGTCTATGCTGTGTGAAAGTGAAGATGAGCTCTCTAAATTTGAACCTGCTCAATGGGTAAGATGACACGTTTCCACTGCCCCACAGACCAACCTGAAACGAAACCTAATTCCTCACTCTTCTCCCTCCCTTCCCCCGTCAATTCTTGATCCCTCTCCTAAATCGCTCTTAGCCCCAGTCCCGTCCATCCCCGCTATGTAGCTGTACAGTACCTATGCATATACGTTTGTTGTCATTTGATAATTATTATTTACTGCATTAGAACTAGATTTGCACTTTTTGAGGATGAGTTCCAGTAAAGACAGAGCCTGAACACTCGGATATGATACTTATTATCGTTCCTCAGACAGACAGATCCACCTCAGGTGCAGATTTTGCCTATTTGAGTGCTTTTGGTGATCCATAATTACACTTAACACATTAATAACACATTTTGCTAGCTTATTATTGCTATCTTTGTCATAACAGAGACAGAGTAGTACTCGCAGTAAAAAAAACAAACACAAGTAGGGTGTGAGAGGGTCTGAAATGAGGGGTCTTTTTGCAGAATCTATATGTGAAAGGGATACAAAAAGCTTGTGGGATGTTATCAGTGTCTTTGTATAATCTCTCAAACTCTGATTGTAAATGTAAACAGCAATTTCATGATTTGCCAATATATTCTTGCATACATAAGCATACATGCTTAATGTTAGAGCACTGCTTTGACTCTCGTCTTTCCTGTTTCTTCCAATTATTAACGAAAGCTTTATAGCTGTCCTAGAAAGCAAGTTACTCAATCAAAGTTTACAGTGCTGTTTTATACACCTCAAGCTACATTAACAAAATAAGATATGATGGAGTATTAGAGGCATAATTTAAAAGTAAACTCTTTTCAATTTTGCATTACTTTGTATTTTTTCAGTGTTATATCTGTCATGATTTTTGTGTGTTTTCGCTGTCTTTGTCTATGATGTCTAGCTGTAGTGTTGATTCAAGAAGGTCCTCTTGCGCTGGAGTAACGTGAGAGTGAGCGAGATTTAATCCATTGGAGAAGCGTAGAGATTGAGAGATGGGTAGCTTGTGTGAATAGAGGACTGTGCATGTGTTTGATGCTTTGTGTAAGTCCGGGCGAAGGACAAAATATTCAGTATTATCAAATAAAAACCAAACGTTTGAAAGAACAAACCCTGTCTGTGTGAGTCATTTGGCTGGATGCGTTTGTTGATCGAGAGTTTGGCTCTTGGTTGTGATGATGTGCGATGGTGTAATGATGTCAGTCTGAATCCTGAGTAACAGCCTATGTACTAGGTGGTCGTACATACTTGTAACAATGTACAGTATAACATGTAGTGGTGTATGTCTGGGGAAAAGTTTGAGTTTTTCCCCCCTCTGCTTAATTGGACAGTTTCACAGTGGAGAGATGGCAAAGATGCAAGTGTGGGAGGGGGGGTGGGCGGACTCAAACCTACAACTTTGCAGGTACATGATGTGCATCTTAGCCCACCAGTGTTTTTAATGTCCAAAAGCCAGAGTAGCTGGTGAATTGTTTCATAATTCTACCCACTAAATAGATTTTTAAAATAGAAAAGACCCTTCACCATGTTATGTTGGTATGGGAAGTAGACCCATTTTACCAGCTACAGCCAACATTTGCCTGCAGTTGGCTGGTGTTAATTTCCCACCGGGCTTGTCTTATGTGTGAGATGCTGTGTATGTGAATGTGAGGGGAATGGAGAGTCTGTGTTGGGAGAGGGGCAGACAAATACACTTAAATAGATGTGGTGATTGACTCAACTGGGAAAATATTTCAGAAATGTGCAGACTGAGCCCAGACTGAGTGGTTTTGTCATCTCTGTGCTCTCTCTTCTAATCGTGCCAAACAGGATCATAATATTCATTCAGTGTCAGAGGTGATTTTATTCTTTCCTCTGCATATCTTTTATTCGCACATTCGAACCCTTCGAGACCATGTTATTGTATTGCAATCAATCACAACTACTCTTGGATTTAGTGGATTGATGCAAGGCCACTCACCTGAGGCCAAAGGATGTCATCTTGGTCCTCGATCTGTTCTCTTTAGTCCGCCTTTCCTTCTTGTGTCTGAAGCCCATTGGGTAACTCTGGGCTCTCTGGGCTCTTGCAACCATCGCTTCACAACCCTGGTTACCCAAGACAGACAGATAGGCAGACAGATACACACACTCACAGAAGTGCCAGTCCAAAAAAGTATTTCTTGAGCAAATGACTCATTTCAGAGTTGGGTTAAGCAACTCCTGTTGAAACCCTCAGACGACATCACTGTTTCTCGTTAAGTCCCACCACAAGAGCACCGAGGTGACTTCACACTCCAGCAATAATGTCTGATATCACAGTCATGAGAGTAAGAAAGAGTAATATCTGTTTCCTCCTCTGGTGCCCGTTCCCGGGGGCTTTCGGTTCATTGTGCACTTTATCTTTTTTACTGTATGTAACTTTTTATTGTAATACTGTTTGTAATTTGTCTTTTGTAATTGTGAGGTTTGTTTCGTGTTTTTGTGAGTACCTGCCTTGGGTAATTTGTCTTTTGTAATTGTGAGGTTTGTTCCGTGTTTTTGTGAGTACCTGCCTTGGGTAATTTGTCTTTTGTAATTGTGAGGTTTGTTCCGTGTTTTTATGAGTACCTGCCTTGGGTAATTTGTCTTTTGTAATTGTGAGGTTTGTTTCGTGTTTTTGTGAGTACCTGCCTTGGGTAATTTGTCTTTTGTAATTGTGAGGTTTGTTCCGTGTTTTTATGAGCACCTGCCTTGGGACTACGGATGAAATTTAGCAATTGCGCTAATTCCGGCACATTTACATTGATGTGTAATGCTGATATGTTGATTAATGTGCACTGCCCCAATTCAATAAATAAAAATAAATAAATAAAAATAAGTTGTCTTTCTTAACTGATGAGGCAAAATTATACCCTGTCCCTAACCAGAATCTTACAATTGACTGGAAGAGGATTCAAGATTCAAGATTCAAGAAGTTTATTTGTCACATACACACACGAGGTGTGCAGTGAAATGTAAAGTGACAATGCTTCAGCAGAAATGTGCAAAGGGCAAATAACAGGTTCACACTATTTACAATTAAAAAAAAAACAATATTTACAATGTCACAGTAAGAGCTCTATATAAAAACAACACAATATTTACAATAAGAGCACTTTATAAAAATATAGTAAAAAAAAAAAAAAAAGGAGTTTTGCATGCCAGTAAATTGTTGCACTTCCAAATTCAAATGTTAAATTTGAAAGTGATCCAATGTTACAGACTGTCAGGTACCTATTATCTCAAATAATGCAGAGATTTCCACAAACAACATACTTACTGTCCTCTAAAGGTGTGATGCCACCCAGTGGCAGCAGGGGGAAATGTAATGTAATGTAAAATGTAATACATATGACAATCATGAAGTAGATATTGCTTTTCCTTCAGCTTAGTACTATAGTAGCTATATAACTACATTAGTTCCTAGTAGTTTATATCACAAATGTGGTTGCTCCCAAAATATGTTACAAATATAAGATATAACAAAGAGAGGTTTCAGAGAAAGAACCACCCACATTCATTTTAAGATTTCAAATAATTTCCTGCTTTCATTTCATCATCTGTGGGTCTCAGTGTTTCAGTGTAGAACGTATCATAAAACCTGTATTGTTTCCTACCTGAAAGGTATCCGCTGCCCACTGACTTCCCTTTCTCTCACCTTCCCCTCTCAACTGTTTCAGTTGGCATGGCAACCTGATGCATTTTAGAGAAGGGCCTGTTAGGGGTGAGGTGAGAGACGGGAAGTGAATGGGTGAGTGTGTGTGTGTGTGTGTGTGTATGTGTGTGTGTGATTTTCCCCAAAGCAATATCACTGTGACAGACTTTCAGTGTATTGTAGATGAATTTGAGTGGCAGTTTTCACCAGGAACCTCAGAATAGCACGATATGGACAAAATAATCTCAGCTCTCTTGTAACATGTTGTCCTTTTTTTCTGACGTCATTTTGGCTCCACTTCTCTCTACTCATAGTGGGCGAGTTCGGTGCTTATCGAAATAATGATTCTGAGCGATTACAAGGACACTCCATCTTTATTATAGGGAAGAGGTTGTCTCAGATTTCATTTCATTTCAATATCTCCTAGAAATACTCAGCCTGGCTATTGGTAACATTCTTATCAACATGTGCAAACCACAGGGGTTTTCGTCATCCTGGAAGACACTGCTTCCATCAGGAGAGACAGCACATGATGAGATGTGGGCGATCACCATTATGTTGGCACTGATTAGTTTTCCTAGCCTTCAAAGGGATGTGCTGAATGTAGATCATGCCAGGAAATTCATCCAACAGTAGAACAAAACCACCAAAGTCTTTGACTGTGATTTTACCTCAGTGCTGCCATTATTTTGTCCATACCCTGTAGAGCTGAGTGAAACAGTTAATGGTGGTTTGGGCTTTTCTTCTTGACATTTTTTGGTTTTACTTTTTCTGAAAAGGGTCACAGCAAAACCTGCATTTGTTTTTTTTGGCTCTGCTCTGTCCTGGAAAACAGGAAGAAAAGCATTGTGAGTTTAAGTCTATCTCAGTGAAAGAGATGATGTTGACAGTTTTGTGTTATACAGTATATGTGATAAAAGAATTTAACCCAACCACTTATATATACGTATATCATCTATATTTGGAAAGGAATAGGATCTAGGTATTTCATCAGCAACTCTTCATTGCTGCGTGATGAAGACTGATGCTATGGAAACACAGAATGAGTGTGTTTTTGACATAAAAAGTTCAATGAGGTTGCTTGCATTGTAGCAGCTACTCTAGCCTCCTATTTTCGGTACCACCTGTCAATGGAGCCTTGTTAAGTTTCTCACTGACGTCGTTAGCACTGCGTATGCATTTGCACATTTTGCGATGCTAATTTCCATATTTCCATGAAGTTCTAACATTGAAAACCTACAAAATGCTGTCAGGACAGACAAAATCGAACAGACGAAACTACAATACAGCCTGTACACAAGATCTTTCCTGTATGCAGTGTCATCGATGAGAAGAGAAGAAAGGCTCTGGATAAGGAAATATGAACACACCGAACAACAGGACCCAGATGGGCCCATTAAAGGTCAAGTTCAGTAGAAAGAGGACAGTACACCAGAGAGTTTTCTGAGGGGAGGAGAGGAAAGAAGAGAGGAGAGGAGGAGAGAAAGGTTAGCACATAGGATTGAACCAAAGACATGAATAGATTTGAGGAGAGACAGAGAGAGAAAATGGATCCATTGAAAATGATGTTAATAAGAAATATTGTATTGTAAGTATTGCATGAGCAAATATAGAAACAATGGAGAAAATCAAAGACTAAGGAGGGATACTGGGTATCAAAAGAGCTAAGTAAAACTTTAAAGTCAATCTGGGAGGGTAATGATATCACACACTGTCGTTGTGTCGGTATGTATATGGTGGATATTTATATATTTAGCTGTAGTGTGTGTGTGTGTCTGTGTGTATGTGTATGTGTGTGTGTGTGTGTGTGTGTGTGCGTGCATATGTCAAACTGGGCTTTGAAGTGTGTGTTGGTGTGACAGAGGGATACGAGTGGGTGTGCATCAGTGAGTGTAAATTTGTAATCACTTCCAAGAATACATCACCAACTGTTCAAAACGACACCACAGTGTGTGTGTGTGTGTGTGTGTGTGTGTATGTGTGAGTGTGTGTGTACTGTATGTGTGTGTGTTTTTGAGTGTGTCTGTATACTTCCAAAGAACTCATTAATATCTGTACAAACTTGACAGCACAGTTTGTCTATATATATATATACATAGTGTGTGTGTGTGTGTGTATGATAGAGTGTGAGATAACAGAGACAGAATTCAGGAGTGAGGTCAAGTGAATGAATGAGAGCGAAGAGAGAGAGAGGGGGGAGAGAGAGGAATAGAGAGTGTTTATTTGAGAGTCCGTCAGAGTCTGGTGGCAGACGGGGGGGGAGACGGGGGACACTGAAGACTGGCTTTCTCAAGGGACTGTATTGAGAGCGGAGCCCAAGGCTAGTGCTTTTGATGCCTTTCAGTGTGACGCCGACTTAAGAGGGAGCCGAGAACAGAAATGCGCAAAGGATACCATTATACTTAGCAGCTACACCATTTTGTCTCAAACTCACTCATCCACAGATTGCTGTGATGGGGACTGTCAGTGAGCTGTGCGCCTCCAGTTTCCAGGCATTTCTCTGTCCCACAGTGAAACCCGCGCCCCCTGCAGCAACCACAGGTAAGCAGCCACTCGTCTTCTTCTGTCATCAGTTACTCTGCGGTCCACCCATAACATACACAACCTCCACGTAGAGCTAAGTTTCATCTCCACTGGTTTATTTTGTTTGATTTGCTTGTTTCTTGATGCCACTGGTTAACTTAGTTTCAACAAGTGCTTTACAAATGAATTGTTGTCATTGTTATTAATGCTATTAATGTTATTATTATTTCTCTAGACTGATGAAATGATATAGAGAATAATACAGTGAGCGATGGAGAGGGACACAGGCGCCAAGTGTTATCAATGTTCAGTTGCCGTGGTGATTTTCTGTGAAGTTATCATGACACAGAGGGTTCTGTAATGTGTGTGCAACAGAGAGTGTGTTTGTGCTAGTGGCCATGCTGTTATGATGTTTCTTTTTCTGTGTACAGACATGATTGAAGTAAAAAGGAGAGAAACTGGCCTGTGTGTGTCTGTGTGTGTGGGTTTGATATGAGAAAATGACACATACTGATCATCCTGTAGCCCAGGATCCTCTCCTCTCAGTGGGTGCTGTAGTGACATAATCTCCACCGTTGCCTACTATTCCCTTTCTCTGCTCCTCTGTCTGTTAAAATCACCCAGAAGTATGGATCCACATGCAAAATAAAATAAAATAAAATGTAAAACATAAAAACCCATTTTTCGACATCAATGCCGCTCTGAGCTAGTTCACACCCAGGTCTTTTGCAGCCTTATTGCTTCAATGCCTCTTTCTCATCTCAATATTTGTATTTTTTTAATTTCCTCTGCTTTTTTCTTCATATCTTTGTTCTGGCTTTATCACCCCCTGCCTCTGTGACTGTAATGATTTCACAGATAAACTCTTCAGCTGTAAGGCAGATTTACTAAATAGGCCATACCTTCCTTTCAAATCACTAATATCTTTAGATTCACCATTTCCTTCCTCCAGTATTAAATGTGTATATGAGCAGCAGCTATTCTCTATGTCTATGTCTCTGCCCCCCACATATCCTGTTTTTTTTCTGTGTCCAAACTGAATAAAGCACTGATTCAAGCACACAGCTGCAATCCTGTATCCTGCTTTCCTCTGTCCTCTCCTCTCCCTGTGCTTCCCTCAGAGACAAACCTCTCTCATATCACTCATGCCTCCTCGATCTTCACCTCCTCACTGAAAATATATTGGATTGCGAAAATATAGATTTTTATACAGTTTTGGCAACATTGTTTCTGATAAATAATCATGCCAATAACGTAAGTGAATTGAACTTAGAGATAGAGAGAGAGAGACAGACATGGGAACCAAATGGAACAGCCAGTGGACCCAAGATGATCATTGACTATTATTATTAATTATTTTATTTTTATAATATTAACTATTTTTATTTTAAAAATATGCTATTTTTTAGCATTATTTATGTAAGCTTTGGAAACATAAGAATTACTTGTCATACCAAAAAATGAATGAAATTGAAATTGAGAGAAAGACAGAGCGAGAGACTGAGCGAGAGACAGGAGCGGGGGTTGTTTTGTCCTTAAGTGATATCTGATTGGCTGATGCTACTCAAGCCACGCCCACGCCGCCCTACCCAGTGCCGGCTGTCTCTCCAGAGACAGTTGTCACCACAAACTACCAGCCCAACTGACTGGAAAGCATAAATTCTCGACCTTTAAAAGTTATTTAAAAGCTAAAATTTCAGCCTTTTCCTGCTACTTTCTGGTGCTACTCATCAATACAGACATGGTGTTGAAGTCGGAAGATGGAATTGGTAAGTTGCCCGACCTCGTTTAGTTAAGTAGTGACCTAGACTAACCAGGTTAGCAAGGTAACGGTAGCTAACGGTAGCCACATAACCTATTGAGGAAACCTTACTGGCAGGCACGCCAGTGTTCTCACAATAGCAGGTATACTTTCACATGTTTTAGTATTTAATTTGTTATCAACAGACGTTTTGACCACTGACTTTTTTGTTAATGCTCTTTGCCAGTCTTTTAGTGGTACAAGGGATCCATTATTATTTGGCTGGATTGACGCCAGGCCATATGGGTTTTTGTGCTTATTATGCAACAATTTATAATGCAAGTGTCTATTAATACTTTGAAAGCACCCATTGATTGGTTGGAAATGAAGGAATTGCTTTTAGAGGAATTGCATTTTATTTTAGACTTGATCTCTTGGTGCACACTGGGCTGGGTGGAGCATTTTACCCACTTGTCCAACTTTTGACCAAAGGGCTGTGTCAGTTCTAGGAGTTTGCTTAGAAGTACAGTGGAGAAACCACATCAGGGTCAGCATAGAGAGAGATCATTTACCACAACTAATTGATGCCTTTCTGGGCATTTATACAATTAATGCTATACCTATCGTAATTGGATGGCTAGGCAAAACATTTAGATAGAAGCAAAGCAATCGTGATTGGGCAGCCAGCTCCTCCAAACCTGCACCCACTAAGCTTTGATTCACCTCAGTGTCCTCACTCTCTCTCTCCATCACATAAACATTTTCTCTTCTCTCTGGGCAAATCTTGTTCTAGCTTGATTTGTTTTTGCCCCCCAACACACACAAACTCACACAATGCAGCCAGTCACCAGGGAGCTTACCATAAACACATGATTGAACCAGTGAGCACATAAGTAGACAAATATTGCCTTGTGAACAGACAGTTATCATGGCCAAAGGCTTTTGCCCAGGGTCCTGAGTCAGCGGTGGACATAATAGGGACATTAGGGAAGTGTTGTTGGTGTGTGCTACTGCATGCGTGTTTGTGTATGAGCAAGCGCATTTTTGTTTGTGTGACTGAACATGTGATGAGCTGAGAAAGAAAACTGAAGAGACATTTAAGTCAGTCAAAACAGAGGGCTATTGTTTAGTAGTTTGTCACTCATTGAATTTAGGCCTGCACTTGACTGCAATTGATTCTCGGTGGTGTTGACATCTGTGTCACAGAGATGTTAGTCAACCACACATTCGTTATTGGCACCCTCTGCTCACACATTCTTTGTTTCCCATTTCTCTCCCTCTTGCTTTCTCTCTCTGTCTGTCTGTCTGTCTGTCTCTGTCTCGGACATTCACTCATGTCCACGTGGGGGAGCCTGTGTATGATGCTCAGTGAGGGAGGGAGGGAGGGAGGAGCCAACAGGGACAGAGGGAGGGGGAGAGAGATGAGAGTTCAAGGGGTTTTGCTCCACACTGTTAGCAATCAGTCAGGCTGAGTACCTCTCCCCTCTCACACACGCAAACACACACTCGTCCTCTTTTTGGTTTAGCAGCAGGCCTGCTCCCATCCTTCTTTCCTCCCTCTCCCCTCTGGTGGATTGAGTGCTGGAGGATTAAGAGGGATAGTCTGGAGTGTGACCAGCAGGGTGGCTGGACTAAAGGACCACAGGATTGGGATTGGAGGGCAGTGCACAGACAGGACTGGATTACTGCTGTACTGTCTGAGGCACTAGACTGGACCATAGGACCGGGCTGTTCAGTACTGGAATGGGTGATCAAGTTTGACTTGTGGACTCTGGAGCTGGAGCTAGAAATACAACTGGAGCTACAATCAAACCTTGAATACTGAGTACTAGGTAACGGAGACGGAGTACTACTGTAGATGTGGGGTCTGCTGTGAGTGGACGTGCTGTACTGGGAAGACTGGGACCACTTCTACTGGGAGACTGGTGGTGAAGCCACTCTGGTATGAACCTCAAGATAATGATGCAAATGTGTAGGTGTACAGTGCGTCACAACTTAGGTATTTGGGCCCTGTTGCACAAACCTTTTTGTGTATGTGTGTGCATACGCGTGTGTGTCGTCATGTCTTAGAAACCTCAAGACAACCCAGCTAGAACATATGGCAACTGCTGATACAACAATGTGTTTTTGTTTGCGTGTGTTTTCAAGTGTCATTGAGTTATTATCACCATCAAAGGATTCAATAATGCCTATAAAGCCTCAAGATGAGAGGGAGCGAAAATGAGAAGGATAGAGAGCGAAGGTTAGTTCTAGATGCATTTGTTGTCCAGACCAGTTGGTCATCAGTAGCATTGCTCTGACAAGGTGTCCCATTACTTGCTAATATAACACACACACACACACACACACACACACACACACACACACACACACACACACACACACACACACAGTGACCTCTAGACTATGCACTGCAGCTGGTAGAGCTATGACACCTAAGTCACCAATTATGTTAGAATATGTGTTTTTGTGTCTGTGTGCTTGAGAGGGAAGCTAGCAGCATAAATCCATTGGCTCTTATATCCTCTCTTGATGAAATGCCACAGATTGTGTGTGTGTGTGTGTGTGTGTGTGTGTGTGTGCATGTTTCACTGGCTCACTGCTCACAATGGTGTGTTATTCTTGTCACCAGGTTTATAATAGAAGTTGCTCCGGCCTACTTAAAGCTTTCTCTCTGGGCGATGGGCGTGTGTGTGATGAGCGAGAGCGACTGTGTGTGCCGTATGGAAATATCAGTATCGGAGGCAGTGACACCTGTCACACCAACTTGGACTCACTGGCTTTGCATGGCACACAGTCCACAGTGTATGTGGGTCCTGAAAAAGTCTTTAAATGTCTTGAAAATGATTATCTATTGACTATGCTTTTTCTTTTCATTTTCCCCATTCATTGCAAGTGGTGAAATTTGGTCTAATATATCATTCTAACTGGCATTAAAATGGTCTTAAAAAGTATTTTATTTAATTTGATGAAACTTGAAACTTGCACTTCTTTTTTAATCTACAGTATTTGTTTCCTTCCATCGGACCAGAGGTTAAAACCTTGCTGACTGACTTTCAAGACAGGAAAGGAATCCCTCAGCATGAGCTTCTCTAATGAGGACTGAAATAGGCCACACAGCAGCACTGCAGCAAGATCTGTTTCTCTGTGACTCCTTGTTGCTTGGTGCCCTTTCCTCATATTTGTCCTCATCTTTCTACTTTATTAGCACATAGTGGGAAGTAACAGCAAGTATGGTAGAGGGAGCAAAGGTATGATATGTGAAAATCTTTGTGAGCCAGACTCAAACATGTGGCATCAAAAATACGCTCAAAAAGTAGCTCAGCCCGCCAATCCACAACGTTACCTTCTCTCTCACTTGTAACTGACATTTTAAATCTTTCCCTTTTGCTTTTCTGCCTCTCAAGTTCTCTGTCTGTCACTGACTGACATGGTGGTTTCCCTCCTTCCCTTATCATTCTCCTGCAGATATTGTTGAGAAAATGTGTCTGTGTGTGCACATGAGCTTCTGTTCTCTCTGAAGTAACTTACAGTTTAGAGTGTGACGGACTGGAGGAGGGCGTGTGTGTTCGGGCTCAGCAAAGTCTACACATCACATCATCACGTTTTTCAATTTCATTTGGATGTAGTGACCAGCAAATGGAAAGGATTGACGTATACTGTATATTATTATATTGCATTCCTGGGCCCATTTGTTGTTTGGTGGTGTATTTTTCTTATTCCTGTGGATAATTTGCAAAACGTAGACGATGTGCTTATTTCACAAAATGATAATGTAATAAAATGTCTGCAACGTTTTTCACACAATCACTGGTTAGGCTTCAAGGTTTTGTCCTTCAAAGTAGCTCCTTGTTACAATTAGTACTTTTCGACAGGCGAATATGAACGATGCTTTCTCAGAGGTAAAATGCAACTAGAAGAAAAACAGTCTTAACAGTGTGTGTGGGCGTGTGTTTGTGTGCATTTACAACCGCAAAAGAGTTTTTGATTTTATCCCCCAGTTTGGTGGCTGCTGGGGTTGGGAAGTACAATTTGATGGATAAGGGTTATGTTGCCATAGTGACCCAGAGCACTGGGATTCTCAGATCTCTGTTCTTCCTTTGTGTGTGTGTGTGTGTGTGTGTGTGTGTCTGATCATTGTGTTTGGGTGCTAATTGTACTACTAATTTTTCCTCAGTGCCTGATGACCTCAGCCCAGAAGAGAGACAGGAGTTGGAGAGCATCCGCCGCAGGAAACAAGAGCTACTGCAGGACATACAAGTAACAGATGCGCACACACACACACACACACACACACACACACACACACACACACACACACACACACACACACACACACAAAAAACCAGCTGAAAGAGGAGAGATTATGCCTTTCCAGTTGCAGATTGCAGTCTTGTAATCAGGGATGGAATTTAAGAATTTAATTTCCAACCCTGCCTTTCAAGCCACTCCAGCCAAATTTAATTCAGCTGATTTTTGTTATGTTATGTTACTCACTGTTTGTCTGAGCCCCTACCTCTTTCCAGTCAGTCTTCCACCTTTAATTGCTTAATCAATTGGGTAAACCTGGAACTAAAATCCAGCTGCATTCCTCTGAGAATAAGCCTCCTAACCTCTTTCCAGTCAGTCTTCCACTCTCTTCAGTGATTACTGCTTACACAAAATGCCTTCTTAAATGGGCATCTATGAGAAGGAGAAGCAGAGAAAAAAGACCCAAGGTTTTGCATTTGTAGAATATCATCACTGAATACCTCCAAAATGTAATCAGCATGATGTGTTCACTGACTGTGGAGGTCATCAACAAAAAATGTGAACCCAAATACCTGCCAATTTTCACATCCATAGCCATCTTCATGTTACTGTGAATATTTCTTTTCCCTTTTTTGTTTGCGCACTTTCCGTCATGGTCTGTGTATGCACATCACTTTGTTGAGCTGGTAGGCCTTTCTCCTCTTTGTGTCCTTGGGTAGGATTCTGTCTCAGTGTCTAGACCTGTGTGTGTGTGTGTGTGTGTGTGTGTGTGTGTGTGTGTGTGTGTGTGTGTGTGTGTGTGTGTGTGTGTGTGTGTGTGTGTGTGTGTGTGTGTGTGTGTGTGTGTGTGTGTGTGTGTGGTGGGAATAAGGGGGCTAGGGGGATAGGCGTATGCCCACCAGAGCGTCACTGTACACCATTCATGACAGATGATCCTCTGTGTAGGGGTGTGTGTCTGGGGGGAGTAGAGATGCTAGACTTCATATATGTCTGGCTGTCTTCTCTGCCTGGAGGGGCAGGTTAGCCCCCTATCTCAGTTTCCCTTACAACTCAAAACAAATTATCAGGACTGACCTTACACCCACCCAGCATGTACTGTACTATGTGCCCTTGTGTCTTGGTCTGCATAAGAGATTGAATGGGAGTTTGTAGGAGGACACTTTTCTTGTTTTGTTTGTTTGCTAGTTAACTTAAAGTGCCTTAAAGTGTATTTTGAGAAACACGCCTCAGTCAGCTGGTTGCATCCAACACACACACACACACACACACACACACTCACACTCACACTCACACTCACACACACACAAACCCCCCCCCCCCTCTGGACAGTGATACTATCTAAATAGATTGATGGACTTTATTAGTGGGTTTGACTCTCGTTCCCCGCTTCTCTCTCTAAGCCCCGCCCTCTCCTGCCCTCGGGGGCTGATGGGTAATGGGCCATGAAATATTCCAGTAATGGAGACAGAGGACCTTGTTAGTTTAGACGGGGGCGTAGCCATGGAAACCTGTTTGGAGGGGTCCAGACAACTGAGGTATTTACCTTATGTGGCAGTCAAGGGTGATGATTTTCACCAACACACACACACACACACACACACACACACACACACACACACACACACACACACGTACACTGAATGCTATGCACATTCTCTTTAGATGATTATAGCGCTTACTCTGAGACAGGCCTTTCCCTGAACCCTTCTACCTCTCATCCATTTGCCCATCTTGTCTGTTAGGCTCAATATTTCTCCATCTGTTTCTCTCCTGTGTAAGACACTATTCCCTCCCATAATCTCTCAATCTGATCTCTTAAAAGCAGCTCCACTAAGCCAATCAAAGTCTTTGATCCCAAGTATTCCCTTCTCCCTTCTAGCGTGACACTTAGCAGACAGACCGGGGGTCGTGTCAAGAGGAAGTAGGCTGATTGTAAATCTGGGTCAGATGAGGGGAAAGGAGGAGTGGGGAGGAAAGGAGGGGAAGGGTGGTCGGCTGTGCCCCCAGAACAGGTGCTACAGCTCCCAGAGAGGATTTTCTGCAGAGTGCGGCTGTTCCAAATAACTCCTGCCGAGAGGAAGAATGAGTTGGTCTGAGAGAGAGAGTGAATTATATCTGCACTTTCGGGTTTTACTGGGTCATCTCTTAGCAGGATGTTTTTGTCTGGATGTGTTGGGCAGAAAGATGTATCTGGAACAGACATCCATGCGTAGTGCACCGACGCACACACACATACACAAAGTGTAGACACTTTGTGCTAACTAGATCAGACATCACAAGGGAGAAACAGTGTATTGTAATGTAAATGTAATTTGTGTGTGCGGTTTTTTTTTGGAGTTTCTGTGATTGCTCAGCAACTCAAAAACTTCATCTCTCACACCAACCTTATTTTTCCTCCCTCTTCCGTTGTCCCTTTGCCTTCTCCCTTTCTCCCACCGTGCCTCTCTCTCTCTCCCTGTTTGCTTCTCAGAGGCTGAAGGATGAGATAGCAGAGGTGACCAATGAGATTGAAAACCTGGGCTTGACTGAAGAGAGGTACAGTATCTCAGTCATTTCTGTGCTGGTGCGCTGACAGCCTTTGTCTTAGTTGTCTTAGTTGAAGTTGATGAGGAAGAGAAAACCAAGAAATCTCTTTCTGACACGTTTAATGTCTTAATAAAGACAATGTTAATCTTTTCTGTTTGTAGGAAAAGCATGCAGAGAAATAAACAGGTGGCCATGGGCCGCAAGAAGTTCAACATGGACCCCAAGAAGGTGAGAATAACACAACTTCAGGCTATTGCTGTAATGTTACAAATAGGTGTAAGAATATAGAGAAACTGCCACCCATCCTTTAACTTTGCCTGATTTTTAAATGAAATAAAAAAGGATACCTGCAAACTGAATTAGTGGTCTGTTAGTGGTCTATTCAGCAGTGTTTCAACCCTCCCTGACTAGAATCATTTACTTGACCTGGCCCGGGTTTTGGATGTGCATACTGTATTTCTATGTTCAGACTGGGAAGTGTGTTTTGATTGGCTGTGTTTCCCATCACTCAGGGGATCAGGTTTCTGATTGACAGCTCCTTGCTGAAGGAAACCAGTGATGACATCGCCCAGTTCCTGTACAAGGGGGAGGGGCTTAATAAAACAGCTATTGGTGACTACCTGGGCGAGAGGTGAGCCATAATGTTCCACATATACATAGAGAACTCAATCCCAAAAAACAGTGGATAATCCTAATGCTTGTGTTTGCATATGTGCAGTGGGTGGGCAAAGTGGGTCATATCACTATATCTGAGCTTATGGTAAAAGATCGATCTGTTTTATCTGATTCATCACTGCCAAGTCAGTGAGTTAAGCAGAGCTGTATTCAGTTCTTGATCCTGACCATGTTCTTAACTCCCCCTGTGTGTGAATGTGTGTGTGCTTGTGCGGGATTGCTTGCAGAGACAACTTCAACATCGAGGTTCTGCACGCCTTTGTGGAGTTACATGAGTTCACAGACCTGAACCTGGTCCAGGCCCTCAGACAGTTCCTCTGGAGCTTCCGGCTGCCTGGAGAGGCTCAGAAGATTGACCGGATGATGGAGGCCTTCGCCCAGCGATACTGTCACTGTAACCCTGGGGTGTTTCAGAGCACAGGTGAGGGAGGGTATCTGTCTGTCTGTCTGTCTGTCTGTGTGTGTGTGTGTGTGTGTCTGTGTGTGTGTGTCTGTGTGTGTGTATTCCAATGTGCAAGTCTTTAAAAATACACTCACGTGTTCCTGTTTCTTGTTTTACAGACACATGTTACGTGTTGTCGTTTGCTGTGATCATGCTGAACACCAGTCTACACAACCCCAACGTGAAGGACAAGCCCTCCGTTCAGAGATTCACCGCTATGAACAGAGGCATCAACGATGGAGGAGACCTGCCAGACGACCTACTCAGGGTAAGAAACAGCTCCCTTGATAATGTATTTACTTTGTAATTGGACAGTAACAAAGTATAAACAACTAATACTGTGTGAAGAAAGGGACTGGCCAATAGTTTTATTAGCATGTAACATGCATCACAAACTGCCAGGCATTTAGCTGGGGTTTGAACCCGGGACCTTCTGGTGATGTCTCTAATCACTTCGGTCATCCCTGCCTATATTCATGCTTGGATGCCACCCAATAATCCATATTATACAATTTCCAAATCCCCTCTCTCTTTTATCCTGCCCTCTCTGTAGAATCTGTATGAGAGCATCAAAAACGAACCCTTCAAGATCCCAGAGGATGATGGGAATGACCTCACACACACCTTCTTCAACCCCGACAGAGAGGGCTGGCTACTCAAGTTAGGTATGTGGGTCCATTTGCATGAATATCCTTAACTCCATGTTTGTTTGAATACACCCAGTCTGGATCAATGGAGCCTCTGTTGGCTCATCACAAGCTGCAAGGCCCTCTAGTGGACAGGAATCGAACTCGAAGCCTGTTTAAAGTGATGGAAGGAGAATAAAGCGTTGTTGGTCCCTCGTGTTGAAAATCAAAAGCGAGGTTGAATGAGAATTTTAGACACAACCTGGCACGACCAACTTTTGCTCCAACTATTGATGTGTTTGTATGCATGCGTATCAGAGACCTCTGTCAAATTTGAAACTACATGCGTCCCGACATGTAATAGATGAATTATTGTATGATAAATATAACTTTTGACTTTTCACATTCTTCTTGTTTGTTTGTTTTCCATGGGTTTTGACTCCAGGAGGTATGTACTCTTAAAGCTCAAACTCCCCAGCTTTAACACGCTGCTTTGCTTCTGAGCCCGCCCCTGCCCTGCCTTACACCAAATGGCTGTGTGCATTAGCCTCTGTATACCTTACATCACAGTTTCATTTACAAGAATGACATTAATTCATTTTTGTATCTGATGGTGTTTTACCCTGCACCCTATGTTGTTTAGCTGATGTGAAAAGGCCAATAAAGTGGTTACACATCAGCTTGTCATTGTTGAAATCCTTGAACTGGCCACTGACCCAACCAACTTTTTAACCTCAACCGTATCAACCATTGAGCCTCTCTACTTTGCAATCAATAAGCTTTCTTTTACTTGTCGTTTTATGCCGTCAATGTGCTTCAAAGTGTCATAATATCACGTCCAATGTTGCTGCACTCATAACAGGGATACTCCCAGCTCTAACAACTACGCTTCTCTGACAGCTTCCTCCGTGAGGTCTTTGCTGACCTGTAGTCTCTCCTCAGGTGGACGAGTTAAGACATGGAAGAGGCGCTGGTTTATTCTCACAGATAACTGCCTCTACTACTTTGAATACACCACTGTGAGTAATTGCTACTTTGACTGCATGGCAAAGTAAGAGCAGAACAAATATAGCCGTTATACTCACAACACAAACTGTAATTCTTTTTCTCTCTTCTGTGCCTTCAAGGATAAGGAACCCAGAGGGATCATTCCTCTGGAAAATCTGAGTATCAGAGAAGTGGACGACTCCAAGAAACCAGTAAACTCTTGCGCTCTTCTCTTGCTGCCACTCCTTGTCACGTTATTGAACTCTTTGTTTTTCTCTTTGTCTCAATATCAAAAAAGTAATTAGCTCGGTTTTTATCAAAGTGTTTTTATATGAATGGGGGAAAAAATGGTCTACCTTCAGGAAGCCTTTTTATTCCCCCCAACCCAACCGATGGAAACACTGAATCTTTTGCATCTTTAAAATTAGCTTGACACTTAGATGGAGCTCTTATGTCTCTCCCACAACCTTGACTGATCCATCTGGTTTGTTCTGCTCTCTCCCAGAACTGTTTTGAGCTCTTCATCCCAGACCACAAAGATCAGGTGATCAAGGCCTGCAAGACAGAGGCAGACGGCCGAGTTGTTGAGGGCAACCACACTTTCTACAGAATCTCCGCCCCAACCGCAGAAGAAAAGGACGAATGGATCAGCAGCATCAAGTGAGTCACATTTATTGTGCATTTTCATGCAATCTCTCACTGGTGCTGGCCTGGGAGTACTTTACTCTGGAAACAGTCTCTCTGTTACTCACCTGTCGTCCATCTTTCCCACCTACAGAGCTGCCATAAGCAAAGACCCCTTCTATGAGATGCTGGCTGCCCGGAAAAAGAAGGTCTCCTCCCTGAAGGGGCTGTAGACGAGGCTCAGGATTCAGCGCTGGGACAACAAGCATAGGCTTAACTTACCAACACAGGTAACAGGCCACGGACCTACCTGCACTGTGTGCCTGTACAACTGGATCTAGAGGTGGAGTGGGAAGACTGGTAGCTCCATTGGTGCTCCTTCTGTAGGGGTAATGTTTGGACCTGGATGGGCCTTTCTACAAGGCTCTTCTTTTGTACTGTTGTGCCCTCACCCCTTAAACTCACCTCTTTCCTTATACGTTTGACATAAAGTGGAATGTTTCATCATCCAGCTACAGATGAAATTGGATCGTGGACGTATGATTTTGTTTTCTAAAACATCCCTCTCTGGGAGTTTTACTATCACTATGCCATTTCCTTCAACAGAACATTAGTACTCCCTCTCTTCTTTAAATCTGTTGTAGTGACTGAAATGTGTCAGATTCAGCCATGAACCATTTCATGCAGACTGAATGTTTACGCTGATTTTGTTACACTGTGCCATTACAGCTACCCACAATTTATTTTCTTTGGGAGGAAGAGAGCAGGAGATGCAGAAGCAAGATAAAAATGTGGTTAGTTTGTAACACATAATGTATTGAAAAAGAAATTACTTTTGTTGGGATAGTTGCATATAGATTTTTATGGAGTCGGAAAAAGACAACTGCTAATGTTTGATAAAACCTTTTTACAGCTGCTGAAAGAAATACAATGCATTAGAATGGAAGGAGTAAAGATTAAAAAAATGCTGGACATTTCTGATACCCTCTAAATAACCACATGCAGTGTGTAGTGTGACGCAAACACATTTTCAAGGTATCTGTTAGTTTACAAGCGTTCTCATTATTTGGAGTCCAGTTTAAAATTGCCAGATAAATGCTTTTTTCTAAGCCTGTTTTCTTACAGCTATTTTGGTCTGTCAAAGCATTGTTTATGGAAATTTAGGCAATGCATAGTTAAATATTTATTTATCCAGATTTCTTGTAATTTATTGTTTTCAATTTTGTCTCATTAAAAATGTGCAAGACAACATTCGAGACTGGTGTGTTGTTCATGGAAGGTTATCCTGAAAAGGTTCTCGATTTCCAAGCTTGCTCACCTGAATCACATCTTGCCCACAAATATTAGGACATCCAATCATGCTTCAAAGTTTGTGAACCCCTTGTGCAGTTAAAGAAATTTGTAGTTTTACCATGCAATCCTTATTTAATAAAAATGTACCTTCTCTTAAATTAAACTAAGGACCTATGTTTACCAATTTCATGCTTTTTAGAGTAAACTTTGCATATAGTAAAATTAAACTAGTTTAATTAGTGCAGGTCCAAAAATAAGTGAACCTCCTCTTGCATTAGTTAAATGAATCAGGTGGCTAAACAATTGGATATCAAGTTATCAAAGGTTGATCTTGAAGTTTGTGTGGCGCTCCAATAAACACAGGTGAGAAACCTGGTCAGTTTGGTGTTAGCCATGCAGGTGAAAGAAAAACACTGTGGCAATCTAAGGAGACCTCAGGTAGAGTAATGAGTGTGCATCAGTCTGGGGAAGGTTAGAAAGTCATATCAAAAAGATTTGGGATCCATCAGTCCACTGTGAGACATAATATACAAATGGAGAGAATTTAACAGCGACTCCGACCTGGACAAGCCTGAAGATTTCTGCAAGTCTGTTCACTGGACAGAAGAGTCCATAATTAAACTGTCTGGCAACAACCCGCAACTGCCCATCACCAAAATAACCTTACCCCTACAGTCAAGCGTGGTGGGAGTTTCCTGGTCTGGGCTGTTGTTCTTCCTAAGCATTCAAGCCATCTACCGAAGAATGGCTCAGGAAAAGGTTTATTGTTTTGGATTGGCCAAGTCAAGGAGGAGTAAGGAGGAGTGGGTGAAAATCCCTCAAGGAAGATGCCAGAGACTGATCAGTGGCTGTAGGAGTCACTCCTTCAATCAGTAACTGCTACAAATTACTGATTGAAGGAGTTAATATAGTTTTGCACACAAGGCAAGGATATCCGAGTTTTTGTTAAATAAACCAGTTTTGTTAAATAAACAATGAAAATATCTAATTTATTTGTGTATGTCCTTTATTTGGGATATCTTCATTAAGATTTGAGGTTAGGACAAGGATTTTGAGGTTATTCCTCTAATATATGAAATGACAACCCCCTGTAGGGTTCACAAACTTTCAAACATGCATGTAAAAATTTAACTGCAACACATTCAGCATCAGAGCATGTACTGAACTTCTACATGTTAACATTTTTCTATATTTACAGTGTCAACAACAATAAAATATCCCTCTGTCACCCCCCCCCCCCCCCTTCAATTGTTTGTTTTCATATTTACCCCTTCAACCAATATGTTTTCAAAAATGCTTTTTCTAAAATACATTTAGGTCTTAAGTCTTTTATACTAACACAATACAGCTATCTATGTCAAGAATACCTTTCAAGATACATTTTCAAAAATATTTCTTAGAATACAAATATTTGCAATATTTTGAAATACTGTGATATATACTTTGACATACTTTAGATAGATTATTTTGCTGTATGGATTTGTTTGGATGTGCAGCTTTTGGTGAGTTTAGCACTTGTTATAAAACATAGTTCTGGTCCTTCTGATTGGCTAAGTCACTGTGATAAAATAGCAGAAACAGAAATCTATGACTGCAAACCTAAATTTAGATAATATGGTGAAAATCACCCACACTTATGTCACTTAGCAACTACTTTGTTTAGCTACGGCTCAACCAAGAGCCACAAAAGTGACGAAGACTCAGTGTAAAGCATGGCCTCTTGTGGCTTATTGCTTCAACAGATGTTGAAGTCCAAGGTAACGGTGGAACATCCAGAGGCTGGATCAATCGATCCACGATATTCCCGACTCCCACGATACCTTTTCTGTGGGTACTGACAGTTTCAGCCTCTGGGTGCATCTATAGAAAATCAATTGATGTGGTGTGAAAGACGGGCTCTAAAACTGCCTGAAGTTCACCTGACGTACAATTATGGGTCTTATTTTTGTTGGTATGGAATCCAAACCTTAGTCCTGACCTCCTGAAAACATTAACTCCAACTCATTTAGTTAAAGCCATCGCACCAAACAGTAGGATAATGCACTCACAGTTTTAATCTCATTTTAAAAACCCACCACTTCGTCCTTTAATTTACAAAGATAATAACACGTAGGTACTGTACAGTTACTGCGATGAGTGGATGACATGTAGGCAGAACAGTAAACATTGATAGAGAACTATTATTAAGGCCCCTTCAGGGATTGTACCTCCTGTCTGTTTTCCATCACACCACTCAGAGAGAGATATTGATGTACAAATTATTATATCACACAAAGTCACTATTGCTCTCATATCCATACTGTTAGATAGATATATATTTGAAATGGAAATGGTTTTTCGAATGCTTGTAGTTAATGGAACTACAAAAACAGACATCCACAGTGCTATGAAGTCAGGCCTTAGTAAAACAAATGACACATACAGTTCAAGATGAAATGTCACAGGATCTGGAGTTGATGAGGATTCCCTCTTGAATTCAGCACAGAGTTTCTTCGTGTGTGTGTGTGTGTGTGTGTGTGTGTGTGTGTAGCAGAGACACGCCTGACCGAGCTGACTCCCAGCATGCTGATGGTATTCGGCAAGTCGTTGACCGTGGACCAAAACAGTGCCAGAGAGAGCCCACCTGCATCTGGTAACTTCAACCTCAGGACCAAAGAGACGTCACTGAGCGGGCCCTGGCCACCGTCTGCCTCCTGCTCAGCAACATGACAAACACACAGAGACAAAAGCATTTCACTTTTTAATAAACCACGGTATATCACTGTGCTCCCACTAGAGGGCAGGCTAGTCCAGCACGACAACAGCTGCCTGCCATAACAGCAGACACAGCCAGCAATTCATCATGACATTGCATGAACACAGGAATGCTGAAACACTGGTGACCCTACCTACACCTCATAATAGGCCTTTTAGTGTGATAGTGAAAAGAGTTTGGATGGGCTCCAACCTGTTGTCACTACTTTCTGACAATAGACAGCCTGTACGAGCGATAAGGACAATTTATCCTTTTAACCGGCAAAGCTATTGTTGGAGGGCCGTTTTGTTTTTTCCTCTGTCAGACGGAGAGATAAGCGCTAAGATAGGTCCATAGATTACAATGCCAGATTGATTCAGCACATGACAGTGGACAAACAGGCCTGCTTTCTCCGGGACTAATGGACAATATTAAGACAGTGCCATACTGGCTTCTCTGACCCGGGGCACCGTAGTGGGGGGGGGAGGGGTGGGGGACTAGGGGTGCTGACTACTATTTTCGACCTCTGGTCTTGAAACAGGGTTTGGTTGAAATCTATTACACGATTTGGATAGGCTTTTCCTGTGCAGACTAAAACTAAATTGTCCTCCCCAGACAGATTTTGAACAGGGTGAAAATAATTGATCAGTAAATGAATGTGTGGAGGTGTGTTTTGCATCGTGGATGGGTAGACAAAGATGTTTTGTCATAGATGGAATAATGGTGTTGCGGAGAGGAGAGTGGGGTCACCTGCGCATAGGGCCCATAATTCCTAGCTGAAAACATCACGACTCCATTCAGTGGTACGACGATGGCATTTTTATTACATTTTTATTACATTTTTCTTCTGGAGAAAAAAAACAATCTATCCAAAAATGATGGGAATGTAAGCGAAGCGCCACACAGTATATCACAGGCACAATATAAAAGTGAGTAACACGTGTATGTTGTTGAAATTGTGCAGTGTTGCCTGTCAAATCCAAAGGGTGAACAGGTAGGTTGAGTTTATGGTGCTGATTAGATATGAGTTGAGAATGTCTTTCAGTCACCGCCTGACATCTGAGAGTCAAAACAAAGGCTGTGAGTTAGCTTCAGATTAAGAGTTAGAAACATCTGGGCTGGCATTTTGGATCTATGCTCATCACTTTGGAAATCCAACGATATGATCGGTAGGTGACAGTTGCCTGCAGCTGAGGAACATTGCTTTAGGCATTACGTGGGCTCCCCATGTCCTCTTCTACTGTTACTCTGCTGTCATATGTCATATGTGTCATAACTGATTTATAATGTGTCATACATCTGATAGTCTGTCAGGCCTGTACAGTCCACGGAGGCTTGTTGGTGATAAAGAGCTATATAAATAAACAACTAATAAACAAGCACAGTTTAAAAAAAAAAAATAAATAAAACTTGTGCATTGTCCAGTACTTTGTTTACATTTACAGTAACAAAAGCTTAGTAAATATTTTACACATTTATCCATATAGCATGATAGGTATCCAAATAGGAGCCCTTCTTAAACTACACCTACTGTAACAGGAATAGGCCTAGGAGTGACCCTGGGTCTCTAACTAAAATGACCCCGACCCTCAAGAAGAAAACTCTGATTTCATGGAGGTGTGCAGCCCTGAAACATTACTGCAGTTCTGACATCTTATTTTCAGGTTGTTTCTTGTCATGAACACTGTAAATCTTTTGGCCAAACCACACGGTAAACAAGACTCAGGAATTAAATCAGCCGCACGCCACCCTGCTACGGAGCATTAATAAAAGATGCACGTAACTTCGTTGTAGGGCGAGTAGGAGTAACTTTAAAAAGAGGACTGTAGTCAAGTCAGTAGTCAGTGGATCATTTGACACCAAAGTAACCGGGCTGCTGGATGAAGGCAACCAGGTGTCAACGCCTCAGTCATTATGCTGGTTACGTAAGGACTTCCAGGAAAATGCCTCTGTTTCCTAAAACAAACAGTGTGTGTGCGCAGTCGATTCAAGGTGTCAGAGTTCATCTTTGTGTCTGTGTTTCAGAGAGTTTCAGGTTGTACAGCGTGTATGGGAATGTGTTGAAAAACTATCCATTTACTATTGTTCCCTTCTGGCAGAACATCACTCCCGTGTTTTCTTTCTTTGAATCCCTTTCTCAGGTAGTAATAAGACACCACCCATTTACCGTCATTATTCAGCCCCCAACACTTCCTGCTCTGCAACAACAAAAAAAAAAAAAAAAAAATCTCTTGGGTGGTTTCCTCTTCATCTTCACCTGCCCTGTAGTCAAATAGCAGGCTATTGCCTCAGCCGTGGGAAGGGGACAGGGAGGGAGTGGAACCATCTGCTTCCACGACATGCCACGGTGTTTTGAAATGAACTTGTCCTTTCTGAGAGGTGACATGCTTTGTTCTCAGAAACCAGTTGCCGATTCATTGTCAGTGGAGCAGCTCGGGTGATAATTAGATAACTAGAAGTGTGCCAGATAATGGATATGATATGTTAACTCTGTTTGACGGTGGATTTCCCCTTCAGGCTCACTGCACCCTCTGACTCCACTGTTTTAACGGGTCCCTCACCGAGTCCTGACATGGGCCTCGCATCCCCAGCTCACACTAACCCCCGACCACACTGTCAAATCATCACCATAATACCATGCTGACTCACTTCTTGACAGAAGTGATTCAGCCAACACACTGTCCCCACTCTCACTTGGGTGATTTGGGCAAGGCTGCTGGGAAGACGAGGACTAGGCCTGCGTTTTGGGACTCACCCACAATGACTGCAGACATTTCTAAGAAACCACAGCCTGTTTTACAGAGTGTGTGTGTGTGTTTATGCACAGCGTGTCTAGGGTTTTGTCCAGTCTGCAGAAATCGCAGACGGAATCACGGAATCTGAGTTTAAAAATGGATTCGAGACAAAAATGCCGAATACCATGGAATCGTACGGTTTCGGGGAAACTGTTTTGGAAATAGTTGAACATATGTTGTGAAAACTTGTGTTTGTGGAATGCTCTGTGTGTGTGTGTGTGTGCGTGCTTACCTGTACGTCTATGTCAGGAAATGGGGAGTTGTTATAAGATGATAGTGACAGTACAACCATACAAGTGAATTCAAGCGCATCTTTAGCGAGTAAGCACACGTCGGGGTGTGAAGTACCTGCTGGCTTCTCAGAAGAAGTGCTTGATGAGGGGAGTGACCAGTTTGACCCACAGCTTGACGTGGCGGTCCGACCGCTCAAACGTAGCGCTGGACACCTCTGTGGACCTCTGGTACAACATCTCCTGCTCCTGAGAGACAGGGTAAAGGGGGGGGGGGTTTGTGTGTGTGTGTGTGTGTGTGTGTGTGTGTGTGTGTGTGTGTGTGTTAAGCTAGACCTGTGACTCATCAATTCTGGTTATGGTAAAAGAAAAAAAAAGCCTACCTCCTGCAGCTGAGCCTGCAGTTCCCGGTTCCCTGTTACTATGGCGATCTGGGCCTCCAGGTCACGGTGAACTGAGCGGTAACCGAAATTAGGAGAGCCAATTAGAGTGAGGCAAGGCTGATCATGCCCCTGGAGGTAATACCACAGACCTGTAGAAGAGGAAAAGTGAGTGAAGAGGTATTGCTTAAGGGCACAATACAAGCAGTTTCCAGTAGGGATTCTGGTTGGCCCAAACCACAACTAAAAGGAAGCACATGCAGAAATCCCCAGCATCTGTCCAAACCCCAAGTATGAGAGAGTGAGTGTACATCCTTGTCCTGAGGCCATGACAGAATGACTGTACAAGCCATCCTCTCTCACGCTACATGCCTCTGTAACCGCAAGTCAGGAAAAGCAGCGCAGGCGAACAGAGCAGCAAAAGTAACATGGTTTATTCTTCACACACACACACACACACACACACACACACACACACACACACACACACACACACACACACACACACACACACACACACACACACACACACACACAATGTCAAGTCCAGGCTAGGCTCATAACCTCTCTTGCAGGCTCTTGTTCGCTTCGTGCCTACATGTGGGAATGGCTGATGTTACATGAACAGGACTGTAGAGGTGTGTGTGTGTCCAACCCACCCTTGGCATGGAAGGTCCATTGCGACCGATGATACTCATGGAGGTGCACTCTGTCCTGCTGGCCCAGCTGGCACACTTTGCTGTAGAACTGTTTGGCGATGTGAACGTAAGCTGCGGGGATCGCTCCTGCGATGCCCTTGGCCCCGAAGAAGCCGTTGACCTCCGGGGAGGCGGTGAGGATGTGGTAGCTGGCGCCGACCCCGAGGACCAGCTCCATGTACGCCCGGGTCAAGTTGAAGTAACCCGATGTTAGAAACACAGTGGCATCAGGACCCGCGTCCGTCAGCAACCGCTGGAGGTTCAACATGAGACGGAAAGCGAATGGGTGTATCAGAAATAAATCTCAGAACCAAAAAACTAGTTTCTAAGAGACATGTGATTTATGGCTGCCACATTAATATTTCATTTAACTTCATAGGTGTGTGTTTATCATTCAAACCTGACTCAGCCAATCAGAAGTGAGGTTGGGAACTATCTGTTTCATAGTGGTCATCATGTGTTGAGTGGTCAGGTATGGAGCCCCACCTGTGTGATCTGCTCGTCCATTTGGATTCCCAGAGGCTTCATCTGGACCAGAGGAAACACCCACGTGTCCTCCTTCCCCCTCCTCCCTGTCCCCCACCCCCTCGTCCTCAGAGTCCTCCGACTGGTTCAACAGCCGCTGCCGCGTGCAGGCTGTGTTCACCACCTCCATGATCCGCTCCCTGGCCGAGGCTGAGAAGTCTTTCCGGTTGCCTGGTTGCCACGGGAGAGGAACATGAGTATGAGACACAGACACAAAGCTGAGTGGGTGGATCACTGTTCATTGGGTTATGATGTTCTGGGAATTAATGTGTGTGTGGTCCGTGGGGGCCGAATACCTGGAGCCAATCACAGGCATGAATCACAGGGGAGGACAGGGAGGGAAGGGAGTGGAAATCCAACCTCAGCTTTATTCTAGAGCTTTTATTTGATGAAAGTCTCCTCTCGCATCCTTGCAAATGTCATACATTATCAATGTCAGTGTCTATGCGTGTCTCTGAATGACTGTGTGTGTGTGTGTGTGTGTGTGTGTGTGTGTGTGTGTGTGTGTGTGTGTGTGTCAGTTCCCACTCCATATCGTCTTCCAGCAATACTGTGACATCACAAATCTATTCCGGGTGTTCGTTACAAATGCGGTCCAGTCCTGCAGACATGATGTCATTCAACCCTCGATCTAACATCCTGGCAGTCTGCACTCCAGTTACACGCGCACACTGTATATATGTGTGTGTGTGTGTGTGTGTGTGTGTGTGTGTGTGTGTGTGTGTGTGTGTGTGTGTGTGCGTGTACGGACAAAATCCTGACAACTTCATATCCGGCTGCATGGCTAGCCAACCGCAAGACCTCTCACCGTCTTTCTCCGACACTTATCTTCTCTTTCTCTTTCTCAGAACCAAACACGCTTGTTTGTCTAAGCTTTCAACCTCCATTAGCAACGCCCATGGCTCCCCCAGCTGATGCCAACGTAACTGAGCACGAAGTGTCAAAACATTTGAAAAAGTGAAAGGGTCTGCATACACGTACGCTCTTCTTGCTTCTACCTTTATATGGGTGCACCATGCCCTCCAGCATGGTGACCGAGTCGTCGGGCTGGAGCTGCAGGGAAGAGTCTCCCACGGCTCCCACCAGCTCGGAGAAGAAGTCGGCCAGCTCCCCACAGTTCTCCAGCAGCACGTAGCGGTCCTGCCGGTTGGTGAAGTAGGAGTCACTGAGGTTGGCCCTGAAAGACGGCAGAGGGACAGACGTCAAGAGACAAGGGGAAAGGAAGGAGAAAGGGTTTGAGGTTTTGTCGAGGTGATGATGTTTTATCTCGGCTTAGCGCAAGCGAGTTAACATACCCACTGATGATGATGCTGTCGTCAAACAAGTACACTTTGATGTGCTGGACTCCGATGGTCTCGTTGAAGCGCTGAGGCACCAGCAGCCGCTGCAGCCCCCTCAGGTCAGGCGTGTGGTACAGAGACACCCGCATCTGCGAGGTGAAGCGCTGCAACAACGGCAGCAGCATGGTCCTCGAGTTAATCTCACCTGCGTGTAAACACACACACACACACACACACACACACACACACACACACAAAACAGAATCGAGACGGTAAACATGGTGATCCAAGCTAACCGGTGACATAGTGATCTCATGGAAAGGCATGCTTGCCACCAACCTCGAGAGCCGCGCGTGTAGTCTAGCAAGATAGAGACTTTGAGGTCAGGAGCATGGCTGTCCTGCTGTGAGCGTTGTAGAGCTTCCTCCATACAGTCCACCTGACGAAGCACAGCAAAACAGGATTATACTTGAATACACTACAGTTTGTTTTCTTTTGTCCAAACAATTTTACTTGCATTTTTTTTTCTATTGGGTTCGTTTAGGTTCACACTGCCCGATTTCAAGGGAATCAGGGCTTGTAAATAAAACTCAAATGGACTCAGTTATTGAGTTATTGAGATTTTGGCAGCGGAGGAAGTCAAAACAAATTCGGTTCCAATCACTGTAACTTTAGGTAAGCTTGACTGATGGACTTGTCTGCTCTCTTTGCTGTAATTGTGTTCAAACCAGCTGAATACGAGCATCGGTCCAGACTGCGGTTTGCCCTCGCTTCATTTTGTTATGTGAGGTTTTCCGAGCATGAGTAACTGCTGGCTATCAGATGTCCACATCCACCTCCTTCTATCCATAAAACCTTGTGTTTTGGGGTAACTATTCTTACCAGGTCCTGCTCCAGGGGACCCGTTCCCAGATACAGCGAGGCCATGACCACTCGCCTCTTAGCGGTTTTGATGCGTGCCTGAAGGGGGGGGGGGGAGGGGGGGGGGGAAAGCAGCCACTGCAAATGACATTTATACTTGACAAGCTTTAGTAACTGTTGCCAAAATAAACACACATAACAAGATACTGCGCATAACTCTGTGTAACCGTATAGGGGTGTAAGTGTTCCGATCACGAGCGCCTGCTGCTATGAAATGCTAACCAAATAAATATAAACACATTTCCTGCTTGTCACATGCACCGGGAAGGCAGGTGACAATAAGTGACTAAGAAGCAAAGAATGGTGTGTGTGTGTGGGTGTGTGTGTGTGTGTTAGGGAAGTATGAAGGCTCTATAAATATCTATCAAAAAACACAACCGCCTTCTAATGACGCCTTTTCCAGCTCCGATTGTTCTGGGAATGTACAGCATCATTGCGTTGTCACGCCAACAGACATATTATTCTTGGCAGGTCATTTTCAGTTTAGCATGTGAACCAAACGATTCATTTTGGACACTCCCCCACCCACCTTCATAGTCTGGTAGAACTGGTCAGGCGAAGTGAGGATGTGGATGTGGGCACCTGGTACCCTGAAGGCAGGTACATGCTCTGCCATCCATTGGAAGCGGGCGTGGAGGCCTTCTGTGCCTTGAGCTCCAGCCGAACCCGCGGGCCTGGAGACGCGTTGAGGGGCCGGGTCCACTTCCGCCAGCAGAGGAGCCAGCAGCAGCACTGAGGACCTGCCAGAGACACGACAGCAGAGCAGGAAACTGGTTTTGTTTTTTTTCAAAATTCAACATACATTTTCTCTGTTCTACCATCCATCTGCATTTGTAGTAGAGAATAAGACCTCAAAGGTGCATTTGGATTGTGTTCATTTCTGACCCTGATTGGGAGACGCAATGCAAATTCTGTTGTAAGATTTAAGTTGTTTCTGCTTTGCCAAATAGTTCAGGGTCAAGAAAGAGGGGAAGCTGTGCGAGGGGATGGGGATGACATGCAAAGTGAACCAGTGAACACAAATGTACTCTGAGTTGACGCTTGCCAACAGCTGTTCTGTAGGATCCCAAACAAAAAAAAAGAGGAAGGAGTGATTCAGTCGCTGATACAAGAATTTATACCTGTAAGTGCACACACAGCCACTTACACTTTGAAACCCAGACACAGATTTTATGAGAGGTTTGTATGTTGGGTGTGGTTTCTCTGCCTGTCCTTGATTCCACCCAACCTTGCAGCCTTCTCCCTTTCTGTCTGCCACACAATCACCCTGCTTGGTCTGACAATGTGACCGCACTAGATAGTGGGTGGAGTGTTAAACCCAGACATGGCTGTGACCCTCGGGCAGATTGTCAGAAGTCATTCCACAGACACACACAGCTCCGAAAACAACAATAGGAGCCAAAGGTATGGGTTCATTCATATTGGGTTTAACCCACAGAGCCCGTCTGAGAGAAGCCATCGGAGGAAACAAAAGAAGCAAACACATTAAAACAGCAAACACAGCTCAGGGCACCACCACTCCAACGCAATAACGCTGGGTTGGAACTTGTGCAGCAAAACACAGAATGGGGATTTCCCCTTGTCCAGGATTTGGTCTTACCATAAAAACACTGAGATCTAATAAGGCATAATTTCAACTGTAGAGTAATACCTCATATCTATAGCTGATGTCCCTCTTTTACTACAGTGCAAACAACAAAGGTTAGCCAAAGGAGTTTACCACAAATTGGTAAAGTGGTAAAAGTTAAGATAGGGAGTGTGAGAGAGGATAAGCACCAACGTCTGAAATGATATGATCACTGTTCAAGTTGTTAGTTTCAGCACAGAGGCTGGCAATACAAAATCTCTGGCTGCACTCAGTGTACCAAAATATTATGTCTGCCTGCTGATTGCACCAGACAAACTGACCCAAAAAAAAAGGGGGAAATGAAGGTCAAAGTGGGATCGGTAATCCTTGAGACACTTAAAACAGGTGGAGGAAGGATTGAAGGAGGAAGGTGGACCGAATATTTTGTTCACTCGGTGTCAACATACAGTTAATATCTGGCCTGTGTAGTTGCTGTCCCAATTGTAAAACATGATATACATGAAAATTGTTGTTTCTGAGTTATTTTAGCAGTGCTGCACAGAGATAAACAGTGATGGGATGAGAACTGTAGCTGATGCGTTTCATTTAGATCTAATGAGGTTAGAGACTAAGTTCATTATGAAACTGGAGTGGATACAGGAGCCATGTCTAAATGACTGCCAACTGTGTGTGTGTGTGTGTTGAACAGATTCCTCTGGCATGATATGAAGCATGTGATATAGTTTTGTTTCTCTATTCCCTCTCACTTTCACTCAGATGTACTTTGTCATGGTGACAACCACTTACAAATCTGTGGCATCTCACTTCCTTATATCCGTGTCACTGCATTCAGAACTACTATTCTACATGCCTTCAGCAAATTGGGAAAGTTAGTCTCTATTACATTGTCTATCCATCTTACCAGGCATTTACTAATACAGAGTATATGATGTAACTATCCCTAGTTATGTAGAAATCTTGTTGGATATTAGAGGGCACGGGGGTTACTTAGTGGACAACTCCCATTACAGATGTGATGATGAATTAAGCCCGGGACAGCAAATCAGAACCACACCACATAAATTAACTTGCAGTTTAGAAACCAAAGTGTATCAGCAAACAGTAAACCTAATTCTGGAAGACAATTATACTAAGACAGAACACTCCTGCTTCCCCCCAGGGATCAATAAAGTATCTATCTACCACAACTATGCCATCACATGATCATCAACTGCTGTCTTGGTGAGATAGATTTCTATACATTTCCATATTTTGGACCCCAGCTGGTGACTTTTCTTTTCAGGAGAAGACATTCAACAGGACCCCATGGCCACACACACTGATCTGCTACACCTCACACTGATTCCCATAGGGTGTGTAGGTGCCATAAGTGTTAGTGAGTGAAACCACGTCTTTAAGAAAACCCGGTGTGACAGAAGTCAGGGCGAGCCACGGGGCCAGGCTGGGGGAACCTAGGTGAACATAGTGTGACAGTTGGGAACCTCCGCCAAGAACAAGATGTCTTTTGTTGTCCGGGTAGTAAACGCTCGGCACCGAACTTCTAAAATTGACAATGTTGGCTATACTGCGAGGTCCATTATCGGATAGACTTTTTCAAGCTCTGGTGAGTTTTCAGCTTTTCAATAACACCATAAAGTTGGCAGTATAACCGCAAACAAACCATCGATTTGCCAACATGTTTAAATGCCATGAACCAGCTGCCTACGGGGTTGTCGTCCAAATTTGGCAGTAAAAGGGAAAGCAGCAACGTTATTCTGGTAGATGTCCGATAATTGAGTTCTCGACGCTTGTTGTCCGACAATGCACGCATTAGCAATGACAACATTAGCAAGGCGTCTTTAACTCGTTTCAGAACAGGATGGCAGCGTGAATGCGGCGTCATCCGACCGTTTGTGTCTCCGTGGATAAATCGTGTTTCTTACCCTCTTCTTCTATCCCGCGCCCGAAAGAGTCGATCAGATATTCGGGTAAAAACCCCGGCGATGGTCGGTGTGTACACGGAGTACACCAGCCTCCTCCAGGACATGGGAGCCGCCATTGCTGCAGTGGTAATTTGACCAAACTTTATCTATACAACTTCGAGTACATTGACACTGCGTTCGCTGTAGTGTGTGACTGTGGGTGACAGACAGTAACAGCTAGCCCACAGTCTCAGAGTTCAATCAAATTAATATATTATGATTAGAAATAAATAAAATAAAATAAACCAAAAAAAACACACACGCTAAAATCAATAAAATTCATAGAGGTATTTTAGTAGTGGTGGTCTATCCGAGTCTTTGGTCTCTGAATTATTTCATGCGACCTCTAGTGGCCGACTTGCAAACCAACTCGTTGTAACTACAGTGTTGTGGTAATGTCAAATACCAATCAGGGGCGTCAAATTCACTATAAACTACGGAAAAGTCCCTGCATCTGATATCATTTGCCACCAAAACGTCCAAACCTTCCTATATATTTAATAACCAGAAACATCAACAACAATGATAACAACATTGTTATTATTATTGTTGTTGTTGTTGTTGTTGTGTGGAATTTTAATTGAACCCATTAGGATTTGTTTTCCTCCACATGAAGATCAAAGTGCAGGGTCAACGCCCCCTGGAGCTGGTATTCTGTACCTTGCTCAAGGGCACTTCAGCAGAGCGGATGATTCCCGGACAGTGGGAGCCTGTTAATTATCTGTTAAACAGTGAAAGGGAGAGTGGATAGGAAATGTCTATATTGAAACTGAGATGTTGATAGATGTGGTAGGTCTACATTCAACTGTCTCTGCAGTCACGTATCATTTAATATTTCACATTCTGCCATATCTTCTGCTTTTAACTTTTTCACCTTGTCGAGAAGGGAACCCACCAATACCAGGAAACAGTCCGGCAAAGGTCACACTGATTATTTATTGGCAATCTGCCAAGAGAGAAAGAGAGCGTGTGTGTGTGTGTGTGCGTGTGTGTGCGTGCGTGCGTGCGTGCACGTGTGTTTACTGGAAGAACCTCGGTGAACGGAGGAGGTGGAGCCTTACGAACATCGACTTTACTCACTGGAAACAACCTCCAGTAACCTGCCTCCACACGGAGCGGAGCTCCTCACCCGACATCACCACATTCCTCCGCACAGGAAAAACCCACACAGGGACCCATTCTGGATTTTAATGCCTGAGTTAATAACCTATCTAGCACTACTCTCGGGTAGTCTGGATATCTTACCCCCTTTCAACCAGCGACTGCGGTGCAGGGTAGAAAACGTGTACAAGGTAAATTAAAACTCGATTGGTTTTGCGTTGAAGTAGCCTATGGATAGAGGGGCAGCTGCGGTGCACTAGAGGGGTTGTTGTTCAACTGTGTGGGCTCCTGGTGCAGTGCAGCCAAGGTCCACGGGGCTGTTAGGGTATAATTGTATGATTATTGTGTGGGAGTTATTATTATTCTGGACGGTGGATGGGCTTCTGGAGGCGGTATGAGCAGCATTAGAGCGGTTCCGTTATGGCGCCTCTCTCATATGGCTTACAACCAGCGTCCCTCTGTCCCATACTTTATCAGCCTACAGCAACAGCGAAACAGGGACCAGACCACACGGGACATCCTAGTCACAGTGAAATTGGAGAATGGGGCCACTGTGGCGCGACCGAGCGGGGAATAGGAGGTTATTTATTGAAGGGGGGGAAAAAGCGCGCCGGACCCATTCACAGTGACCCCGTTTCTGAAATCCCTTGCTGCGGGACGCCCGATCGAAGACAATTGAAAGCAATCAGGATCCAGTTGCTGTCTGGCTGCACGGTGCACGAGGCTCACAGCGAGCAACCGAGAATCCGTTTAAACTAAATATAACCCACCTATTTGCTATGTACATTTATCACAGTTATGATAACTGCATTTCATAGGCGTAAGCTGAGCGCTCCGATGTTGCCAAGTGGTTATTTATGTCCATGCGTGTAACTGCATACTGAAAAGTTTAAAAAAGATGATGTACTGCAAAGGTAATTGTCTCTGTGTTTGCTACTTCTGCGTGCGTTCATGTGTGTCATGGTATAGAGATGGGCAGATGGAGATTTGACTGCTTTGAGACGCCTAATCCCTGTTCCATGTCTCCATGCTCCCTGTTTCTCTAGCTGTGTCTAGGTGGTCTCTCCCAGCCCCTCTCTGGATGCATCAGACTCCTCTGCCCCGGGGCCCTGGACCCGGTGTGTGACCCCCCCTCTCTCACACGTCTCTCCCTCTCTTACTTCTCTTTCGTTCCCCTCCATCCCCGGCTCCCTTCCACCTGTCCTCCTCCACCCTCCCGCTCTGGGCCCCCTGCCTCTCGACCAGCGGGCAGAGGCAGGGGGCCATGGCGCCATGGTAGCCCTCAGCCGACACACACCGCTCGCCATGAGCAGCGTGACCCCCCCAGTGGACAGGGGTCAGGGGTCAAACCTTACCCCTCATCGCTACAAACCCTTCAGCTCGCATGCGCACTACCAGCAGGTCAGTCACATGTGAGGGCATGCTGCAGACGGGGAAACAGTTTATAACCTAGTTGTAAATAATATATTATATAATTATTAATATAATAATATAATTATACTAAATAGTCCTCTTCATAATAATGCGATGAATGATCAGACATAATAATGGCATGGATTTCTCCCCCTCTTTGTCCAGGTGATGTGTGCACTGCGTAAGCTCCAGGAGAGTGGGTTTTACTGGGGGGCTGTGGGGGGCCGGGAAGCCAGTTCCCTGCTGCGCTCTGAACCCCCCGGTACCTTCCTGGTCCGGGACTCCTCCGACCACCACCACTTCTTCACCCTCTCCGTCCAGACGGCCCGCGGAACCAAGAACCTGCGCATCCACAGCGAGGGAGGGGGCTTCTTCTTACAGCCGGACCCCCGCAGCACTCACGAGCCCCCGCAGTTTGACTGTGTGCTAAAACTCATAGCCCACTACATGGGGAAAGGCCCAGATGCTGGAGGGGCGACCGGGGGGCAGGCAGGAGGGGCAGGAATGAAAGGGGGCAATGTGTATCTGATCCACACTGGGGGAGAGCGGGTTCCCTTGGAGCTGCACCGCCCCCTCTCCTCTTGTCTCTCCACCCTGCAGCACCTGTGCAGGAGGACTCTGAACAACAGAAGTCTGGGAGGCTCGGAGCACCTCCCACACACACTCAGAGACTTCCTGGAGGAGTACGATGCTCCTATATGACTGACAGGAACTGTAGTGGTTCCACTATTTGGACTGACTGCCTGGATGGCGGCACGCAGTCAGACCAGTTCTCTGTACGTATGTGGTTATGTGTGCCATCAGGAAATGACCAGAGTTAGCCTTAGATGCTGATCTGAGGTCAGTGTGAGGTCAGTTTTCCGGCTAGAATCTGATGAGCTTACGCCCAGCTGATAACAGATCTGTACTTTGACAACCCAGAGCCCAGAGCCTCCCACTGCCTGACCTGTGGTCTGGGAAGGATGAGCCTCATCTGGGTAACCACGGATACCTCATCCGTTCTCCTTCGCAAAACTGACCGCTACTCAAGTGGCAGATGAAGCCAGAGGTCAAACGTCAAGGCCTCCATTGACTGAATCAGACGCAGAGCAGAGCCTCATAGAAGATTAACCTGATTGGTCGATATTAACGATGACAGTGACAGCATGATCAATACACCACAGTGATTCTTTTGGGTTTGCTGAAGAAGACTCCTCTCCTCTGTTCTCCTCTCATCTCCTTTCCTCTCCTCTCCTCTCCTCTCCTTTCCTCTCCTCTCCTCTCCTCTCCTCTCCTCTCCTTTCCTCTCCTCTCCTCTCCTCTCCTCTCCTCTCCTCCAGCCTGACATTTAGAGTAGTTTGGATCACTGGACAGAGAGAAAGACAGCAAAGAACAGAGAGGCTTAGAGGGAGAGAAAGAGGGAGGAGCTATGGGGAATAGGCAAAGTCCAAATGAGGGGCCCAAAGCAGAGAGAAAGTATTTGTTTGTCTATGTGTGTGTGTGTGTGTGTGTGTGTGTGTGTGTTACGGTGGCGCACACATTTCCATTGCTGCTTCCCAGCCAACATTGCCTCATAGAAGGGTGTGGGGTAGACAAACTAGCTGCACACACACAGATGCACACACACACACAGGTACAGGCACACAAGGAACAAAGAAGAAAGAGCACTACAAAGCATTGTCTCTCTCCTCTTTATTCTTGTTACCACCACCATTACCTTTTATCTCTCTCCCCCGCCCTCCCTCCCTCCCCCATCTCCCTCTCTCTTTCTGATTACATATGCTTTGACAGTGACAGAAAGCAGACTGTTACTGAGACAAAAGCCTTGGCGGGGGACCAACGCAAACAGTAGATCTTATTTTTATCCAGCCTGGCTGAGAAAACAACTACTACTACGCTGTGAAGTCCTGAAGGGCGGGAAGAGGAAGAAGGGCTGATGAGAATCCTAGAGATGACGATAGGGATTGGACGAGGGGAGGAAGACGAGCGGGAAATAGGATTAGGAAAGGGAAACGGAAGATGGAAGGAGGAGGAGACATACTGGTATAGCTTAAAAAAAATACATCAACATGACACCCTGACTTAGAGGAAATGATAGATCTCACCAGGGTGCTGTTCCTGTAAATGTGAAGCCAGGTTTACTCAGACTAGGACCTCTGGTGCTGGTTTTGACAGACACGGACTAAGACTGGACTAAAATGTGCATGTGAACAGGAAGCTCTGCGTCGAGAGAGAGAGTGTAGGTCTAGTCTTAATTCTGCCTGTGAGACCAGCTGGCAGTATTTCCTCTACATTACCTTCTCTTTTGTATCCCGACTTCTATGTTTGTGTGAAAATGTCTCTTTCATGGTACGTGTGTGTGTGTGTGTGTGTGTATGTGTGTGTGTTTATGTCAATGCGTGGCCGCACAGAGAGTTCTCTAAACTTCTCTCCACCTCCCAATTCTCTTATATCAGTGTTCATGAAGGAGACAAGGATGTAGGAGTCAAGGGAGGAAATTAACTGTGATGTGGACAATTGAATCCCTGCAGTCCCAGAGCGTTTTTTTTCACCTCATCTACCTTCCTTCATTACCTCTGAACCAGGAGTGGACAGTTGGGTTTGTCTCTCTGAATGTCAAGGGAACACAAGCTTTCCCGATAGTGATTCTTAAAAGCCTTTTCTAATACAAATCTCAGACTTGGATTCGATCAAAACTGTTATGGGATTTATTTTTGTGTGTTGTCTGTATTTGAACAATGCCCATATTTACCTGTGATGTATACGGGAGTGGTCATGTTTTCATACCATTTTGTGATCTTCTGTGAGCACTTGAAAAAGAGTGCAGAAATACCCTACCAGTACAGATTTGGTTGAATCCCAATCGTATTTTACCAAGTTGACATGTGTCACACCAATGGAACCACATGTGTATGTGAATCATGTCTTTTATAAAGACTGTCTCTCAAAGGCTGGCCACTAGTCTGGCAAATACAAGCTGTAATATCTGAAATGAAATGAAAAAGCATTACAAAAAATAAATGAAAGGAACGTTGCACATATTTATATTTCTAAAATATTTCAATAATTTATATTAAAGAGCACTATTTTTACAAAAGTAAATGCATATATGCTGTTCATTTCTGTCCCTCCTCTGCCACTCCTTTTCCCCCGCTGACTGAGTCAACATTGACTGGATAAGCCGTAACTTACCGTTAACATATTGTTTTGCTATCTATTCCAGCAAAGCCTGGTCAACAGAGGTTATGTATTGACAAATGGGATTTCCTAGTTAAACAAAGATGTGTTTATTCAGTCACACACGCTTATAGAGGCCTTGAATCGTACACACACTGTGAGGACACACAGTCATAAGGTTCCCAGTCCATGGCAACCATCATTCAAAAACTAGTGCAATCAGCACTTTTCATTTTCTCCTCTGCTAGAGCATTGTGGGTAAATTCCATAGTCATCAGTGGGTGGGGGTGGGGGGTTGGGGGTAGCGTCATTTTCAGGATTTCGCCATGCCGTGTATGCACATGTGCACACACACCCTACAGATGTACACAAACCACAGTAACAAAGAGGGATTCCCAGAAACAGAGTTTCAGGCTCACATCTCTCTGTCTCTCTCTCTGCCTGTCTGTCTCTCTCTTTTTCTGTCTCTGCCTGTCTGTCTCTCTGTCTCAGTCTCTGCCTGTCTGTTCTCTCTCTCTCTCTCTCTGCCTGTCTGTTCTCTCTCTCTCTTCTGTCTCTGCCTGTCTGTCTCTCTCTCTCTCTCTCACCCTCAGCCTGTCTGTCTTTATGTTTATCTCTCTTCTGTCTGTCTGTCTGTCGGTCTCTCTCATCACACACACACACACACACACACGCATTGACACAGCAGTCACTGTGTAGAAAGCTCACTTTGGGGTGGACCTAACTGGAAAGGAATGCAGCAGGGTTTTATACATCCTGCCTGAGGGGCCAAGTGAGGATGGTGTCCTACTCTGGAGAGAGAGAGAGAGAGTGTACATGTGTGCATATTTGTGTGTGTATGAGCACATGTGTTTGTGTGAGTGCATGCGTGTATACGTGTGTGTAAGGTCAACTAGGTGAAAGGGCCCACGTGGGGAAGATTTATGATGGTCTGTGGTTTTACAGTGTGCAGCCTATGTATCATAGTGTGTGTGAGAGTGTGTGTGTGTGACGAGGGGGGGGGGGGTAGTTAGATTGCTAGTGGTAAAATTAAGGATGGGGAGAGTTTCTTCATCCTCTCTTTCTCTTCTCTTTCTCGCTCTCTCTCTCTCTCTCACTCACACACACACACACACACACACGGTTCCCATTCCCTGCATACCTTGTGTTCTGTCTGAGGCTGGCTTCCAGGAAAGAGGCACTTTAATTGAGTTGAGTTTTTACGGCTTGCCTGGTGTGAGTGTGTGTACGAGAGAGGGCGAATTAGTGTCTTTGTGTGTATGTGTGTGTGTGTGCATGTGCGTGTAGTGTGTGTGTGTGTGTGTGCGAGGGAGAGAGAAAGAGAGAGAGAGAAACAGGGGACTCCACTTGGAGAGAACAGAATTAAAAAAAGCGGGGCAATGCAGCAAAAGGATAGTGCAGCGAGTTCGAGTGAAAGATTCAGAGAGAGATGTGAAACTGTGTAGTTGACAGTTTTCCGCTCCTGGAAGAGAATGTCACGGACATTGCAATAACATTACACCATAAACCATATTACACATACCTGGAAACACAACTGCCAAACCACAAACACCTCTGTGGGAGGCAGATTACAATGACTGATAACCCTAGACACGCTATGATGGTTTAATGTGTCAGTCACGGAGATGAGACAACTATTTTCTCCTCACACAGACTGAGAACAGGTAGAGGCTCTTAAGTATAGGGATTCAGAAAACAGAAAAAATACCTTACTTTGGCTCCTTATTTGTTATGACAGTTCCAGGAAAAATGGTTGTGAGGCAGAGAGAGAGGGGAAAATGAAGTGTGTGTGTTGGGGTGGGGTGCGGGTGACACAGTATTTGTTTATGAGTGCAGGACTGAGTGGGCAATTACACACAAAAATGTTTTCGGACACACACATTGTTTAAATAGATGGATAGATACTTTATTGATCCCCGGGGGGAACTTCTGGAATAAGCCAGCTCACACTGACTCATTTTATGTTCCCCATAGTTGTGTAGTTAGTTAGAGTTGGAATAGTAAGGCATGAATACTTCACTTCTCTTGTGAC
>JAXDDX010000271.1:370000-378593 GCA_034670405.1 Hoplostethus atlanticus
CACACACACACACGCACACACACACTCTGGCCCCCTTCTCTGTTTCTAATGTGAAGGATCACATTCGTTCCAGAAAAAAGAAACAGGGGGTCTGCTGTGTGTACCCAGCATAGCACATCATCTGACTGCGAGAGCCAATCAGAGAGCAGGACAGACACTGAGCCCCCAAGTACCGCTGGTTTATAGGGCTCCGCTTCAGAGAAGTCACATGACTTCCCAGAGAGAGAGAGAGAAGTAGAGGAGGAGAGAAAGGGGGGGGGGGGGTGAAGAGAGAGCGAGAGAGAGAGAGAGAGAAGGAGTGGGCAATCTGAGAGAGGAGGAGGAAGAGGAGGAAGAGGAGGAAGAAGTGGAGTGAAAAGAGGGTCAAGAGGGTGACAGGATTGCTGCGAGAGGTGAATTGAGGGTCTGGTAAATGGATGACGGAGATGCCACTGTTCTCGGAACTGGACTTGTACAGCTCGGTCATGGTCTATAATTACAAGTGAATGAACGACAGAAGAAGATGATAAATGAGTGACTGAGTGGATAAGTGAATGACTGGATGAATGAAGCACAAGATGAATGAGCACAAACAGCCAGTAGTGGTTGCAGTAGATTATCCCAGTGGGTAATCTTGATGGGTTGGTAAACCCATGTATTGAGCGCTGGGACCGGCTGGGGTTGAAGCCAGCTCATACGGTCTCTGTCCAAGTCTGTCTTCACTGTACTGTTTAAATGACCAAGAAACTACCGAGGACTACCCCCACTCTCCTTTGAAAAAAAGGAAAAGAAAGAAGAATTTACACCACCAAGCCTCCCCCCACTTGTCAGCAGCAGTGTGTGTGTGTGTGTGCGTGAGTGCGTGTGACAGAGCATGTGTATATGGGCCATGACATATGGGGGGGCTAGTGTGAAATGTGAAACAGATGTTTTGCCCTTGTTCCTGAGGCACTAATGTCGACACCTCTGGGTGTGTGTGTGTGTGTGTGAGTGAGAGAGAGAGAGACAGTGACTGTGTGTGTGTGTGTGTGTGTGTGTGTGTGAGAGAGAGAGACAGTGACTGTGTGTGTGTATTAAATACCTCATTTGAGGAAAGGCTTCCCATAAACACCTGTTTTGTTCCGGTTAATATCCATCGTCACAGTGAAGAAATGATGGCCTCAGTGAAAGAGGAGAGGGGGGGGGGATCACCTCCGTTCCCTCCGTCTGTGAAAGAGAAGAGCTCATCTGGGATGAACACATTCGTTCATTCATTCCCCCTGTCTATTTTCAGCCCAGTGGGTTTATGGTTATTGGAAAGGCGTTGCCCTCTCGCTTCTTCCCAGAAGGAGTCAATATTTCTACCTCTCCTTCATTTCTCCCTCTCGCACTGTTTTTCTCTAATTCAATATTTTCTCCAAAACACACACTCTCCCTCCACACACAGAGGCCTGGAATGCTGGAAGGCATTCGAGAAAACCGAAACACACAAGCAAATGTACGGTCTCACACACACACACACACACACACACACACACACACACACAAAGCCAGAGTGTGAGGTTACAGAATGCAATGCCAACAGTGATCCCGGAAACTCTCCTGCCACAGACCTCCTTTCTATATCTTATCACAGTTGCCCATCTCTCTGTCTTGCTTACCGATGCATCCGATGCATCTTTGTCTGTCTCGTTTCACAGCTCTCCCGGGGCTATTGAGACCTATGGCTCGTAAAAACTGGCCCCGTTACTATATTACCTTTAAATACAGTACTAGGAGTTTCTGATAACACACACAAATCAAACGAGTATGGGTGTGGATTGGAAATGCGTGTGTAGGAGCGAGGTAGTGCAACTGCTCTGTCCCTAATCTCAGTCCACAGCAGATACAACTCCCACAAGCCTTCACCTCCAAATATTGACTCAGTACCATGTGGGCTTTATAGATGACAAAAATAGAGGACATGGCTGAACACATCTAGTTGTGTTTAGGTCTGATCCCATAGTGACATCATTCCGTGTGTGTGTGTGTGTGTGTGTGTGTGTGTGTTGGAGGGAGTGGGGTACATGCCCTCATCCCTCCCTCGGTGATGGGTGAACCCTGGTTAGATTTAGCTTCAGGGCTGGGCGCAGGGATATAGGACAGTCCAAAAACAGCTTTTTGACCCCTAAGGAATCTGTGGGTGTCATGGCTATTTTGGAGTATTTGTGACAACAGCAAAGCGTAAACATACACCATACACCCTGGCACAGGAATAGACACAGAGATGCACAGGCCTCACTCACAGGGGGCAATTACTCTAATCCATGGTGAGTGTCATACAGACTTGGGTAGTAACAGAATACTTGTGATGGCGTTTTAATTCTAAATACAAAAAACTGTATTCTGTTACGTTACCAAAAAAAAAAAATTCTGATTAAAGATACTTATGAACAATTAGAGGATTGCTTCTTGGAACACTTAAAGTGTAAACAAAAAGTGAAAACAAGAAACTCAAAAGGTCACGTTTTTGTTTTTTTTAAAAACATTTTCAGAAAATGTGGCAATGTGTTTGGAAACCTGAAACAAGTTTCTTGAACTTTGTAATTTCTCACTTTTCTTATCTATACCTTTATACCTCAAATATGGAAAACATAATCTGAAAGTAACAGAGTAATCAGAATGCATAACTGGGTTTTGGTAATCCTTTGAATCACGTTACTGATTAAAAATTGTATTACTAGGAACTGTAATGGAATATCTTTAAAATAATCTACCCAACCCTGGTGTTATAGTAGTCCTGGTACAGGCCAGCGCAGGTTACACAAATTACCTTTATTATGATACTGGCGCCACCTTGAGGTTCACCCTGCCCTGTGCATTATTTTGGCTGGCCCCCACCTTATGTTGTTACTAGGGAGCGATTTTAGGACGTGAGGTTTGGGGGGTGCTGAGCCCCCTTAGACAAGGGTGATTTTGTTGAAATTTTAAATTAATTAATTACATTTTATTTAATGCATGCTGCGCATACACATTGATTTACTGGATTTACTCAAATAGAGTAAAACTAGCAGGCCAACAGCTAGTGACCAGAACATCTATAGACCTGCATAGAGCCTTTTAGGAGGTATGGATTCAAGAAGGGGAAGAAATCCTTTCCATGACACTCAGGTTTCACTGAAACCACTGAGGAGCAGGTACCAAAGTATCCTGGAACATATTTTACAAGGATACTAGGTATACAAATATCATAGAAAAACTAAGACCCTATAGTAATATTATAAGAATACCATAGCAGATTAGAAAATACCATCAAGTAGGATTAGGTCACTATAAACTTGAGTACCACAGATGTTCCAATAGGAATATTATAGGAATGTTATAATGGTTTTTCCTCAAGAATTACTACAAAAATGCTACAAATTTGCTTTAAGTTCAACAATATTGTCCTTATATTATAGTGCATCTAGCCTTTTAGGAGGTATGGATACAACGTATTCAAGAAAGGGACAAGAAATCTGTGATAAATTTAGCCCAGAGAAACAGACTGGTATCCAGTTGTAACAGTAGTTATGTTCTATTGGGGTTGCATTGTAGTACATTTGGGCAATAAACTTAGAGCTGTTGTAGTGTCATCATGGTGAAATAGTACTACTTCAAAGATTCCTCTCTCATCTGTCTTGCCTGATCACTTTCTTACCTGGCTGCTGTACATTTTCTGTGGTTCTGCTGCTTTTCATCAAGTACTTTCTTCTATCCATCTATGGTGAAACAGGTTTCTTTGTAGGCTATCTATGTTATATGGACTTTTTTGGCTATCATGAGAGAAGCTGGCATTTCAGTAATTTTTGCTAACATTACACCTGGCAAGTTACAAAGCTAGTGTGTGTTGTAGCCAGATACCTAATGTTAGCTAACTATAACAGAGGGGAGTAACATGCCTTTTAACTTCTATTACAAGTAATTAGTAATAGACTATTGAGTGTGTATTTCTCAAGTTTACTACCTCTGTCCCACTCACCTACTCTCTGGGATGCTGCTCTGAACTGAGTTCAGTTGTGTAGTGCTGCTGTCTGCCTGCTCTTCATTGTGTCTCTCAGCTCGCCCGATCAGGTGGCGGCAGGTCTCTCTCTCTCTCTCTCTCTCTCTATGTGTTGCAATTCTCTCTAAATTCTTTGAAAATCACTATGGTTATTTGTTTATTCGAAATCAGTATGTATGCCTATGCGGTGGTTAGCCTTAGCCTAGTTAATGTAAAAAAAAAAAAAAAAATAAAAAAAAAAATATATATATATATTATTTTTTATTTTGTTTGTTTGTTTACATCACTTCGATTTTCTAGGGGGGGGGGGCGGCGTTATATGAGGGGCTAAAGCCCCCCCACAAAAAAAGCGTCTAAAATCGCGCCTGGTTGTTACACCCGCCTTTCAATCACGGGAGTCGACGTCAATGATTGTGAATCAGAACGATCCAAAGTTCACGACCACAAGACTGCCTCAATGAAGTGGATGAGAAAGTAAAGAAAGGCGCGCATCATGTCTTTGAAAACAATGACGATTCCTGTCAGGGCTATGCTGAAATTCCTGAACCGCGGCGTCGCTTCACGAGGCTCGGCGCGGTCCTATTATAACTCCGGGAAACCCATCAACCCCACACCGGCCGGGGCGTCCCACGTCCAGGTGGTGGATCTCCGCAGCGACACGGTGACGAAGCCCGGACCGGCGATGCGCCAGGCCATGGCAGAAGCCGAGGTTGGAGACGATGTGATGGGAGAAGATCCGACAGCAAACGGTGAGAACAGCATCTGTATCAGCTTCCGAGATTTTAGAAGGACACTAGACAAATATCATAGAAAATTATCAGTTAATGTCGAAATATAGTGAAATACCATAAAATATGATACGGTCTATAAACTCACTATTGAAAACCACACAGTCCCTATAGGAATATTGTAAGAGCACTGTAGTGACACTAATACACAATAGTATCTAGCTGCAGCCCCGGAGACAAGTAACACGCCTGTGGCATGACGGAAGCGCCCCTGGCGTGACGGAAGTAAGTGTCACGTGAAACGAATGTATCACGTGACTTTTCTGCGGAGTCTAATTGGGTCAACGTGCCAACCGCCTCTGCCATGCTTCTAACCCTAACCCTACAATAGCATTATAATTTTCCACATATGTATGTGTTATTTGAGTAAAAATGAAAATGCAATATTCAAATTTGCATTTGCATTTTCACATACTCGTATGGGCTTTCTATGACCATATTACAATGAAAAAGCTGTTTGACATTTAATTTTCAAAGTCGTACCCCGCTGTACAGTGGAACATATTCAAATGTTAATTCAAATTTGAAAATTAAAATGCAATATAAACAATGTAACCTGATTTTCTATGAAGGTAGATTTGTGTCTTTATTATGCAAGCAAAACTTTAGGATTCGTAAGCAAAACCTTCCACACTGCAATCAAAATCTTTAAGTTTTTTATTATATTTTGATTGAAAAACCAAAGGTTTTGCTTGTGAATCAAAAAGTTTTGCTTATGAATCAAATATATTTGCTTTCAAATCAAAAAGTTTTGGTTTTGAATCAAAAAGTTTTGCTTGCGGTCTCAAACATCTTTTCTTTGCTTTTGGGCCATTTATGGGTGTGCCATTTGTGTCTTTTTGTCAAGAGCAAAAATACATTTTAAGAGATCAAAAAAAAGTGTTGCAATCAAATATTACATAATCGAGATCAAAATATGCATTACAATTGAAAAAGAATTAGGTTCATATTTCAAAGTTTTTAGAAGAAAACAAATGGATTTGTGGTGACGTTTTGGCTTGATCCCATTTCGGCCATTTTGGACTAATACCAATTCCCTGCGTTTGAAGTCATGTTTTTTGCGGTTGCAAATCTTTTTTTTTTGGTTACAAAACTTCTTTCTGCGGTTACAACTCGAAAATTGGGTTGCACTTTGACCCCATACCAGATGCTTCTCCATTGGTCAATGGGCCGTCACGTGGTACGTCAGGTTCAACCATAGACATATATACATAGACGCCGCATTGGCCTGTGGATCGTACGTAAACGTCGCCGCCATATTGGTTCGGACAAGACTGGCCTGTAAACAAATACAAGTAAACGGGGAGCTGCGGTTTTTCTGGATGAAAAGCACTATAACGTTTACATTTCTCAACCGATTTCAATGAGTCCTTTTTTATATTCAAGGGTTTATGATCTACGTGGAGGAGAAAAAAAAGTTTTGTCTCCAGTTACTTAGTTAGGCTATAATCGCTGCTAGACGCTCAAGAGAGCAGTGTCAACGTTAGGCTCACATGAACTGAATTACTTACGTGGTGGAAAATAATTCATTGTCATAAGGCATTGTAAAAACTCAGGTTTGTCAAGCATGGATTTGGCTTATTTTCCTTGGTTTATACTTGTGGAGACGTCCATATATAATATAATTTAATGTAATGAAATGTGCAGAAAGTTATTTTTCTGTCCATGTCCCGATCATTTTAGCTTTTCTTGTGCTCCAGGTCAGAATATAGCTCATTCACTTTAAAATACTGGGGGGGGATCTAAATAGCGCATTTTTACGTACTAATAATTGACCATCATTGAGAAAAATGGAACAAAATCTGCAAATACAAATTAAAATAGTGAGACACTGGCAGTCAGTCTGCTTTCTATATTTTTATAGCAGTGAAAGGATACAGATATACTCCAAGACAGACAATTACAGACAAAGACTATTATAAGATAAGATAGCCTTTATTGATCCCCAGAGGGAAAATAAAGAGGGAAAATTCAAATGGCCTATTGAGATTTTCATCTATATTTATATATCTATATTTCTCCAAACCGATTTTTATGACAAGCTACTCGTTTCGGCTAAGCGGCTGACATATTATGAATCTGACTGTAGTTAGCTGGCTAGCTAACCTTTCTCACACTTTGAAGGTTTCCCAAAGAGAAAGAGTTGATACACAGCGATTATAGCTATCGAGATTCTACGTAACTGGAGACAAAACTTTTTTTTCTACTGCACGTAGATCATAAACCCTTGAATATAAAACGACTCGTTGAAATCGGTTGAGAAATGTAAACGTTATAGTGCTTTTCATCCAGAAAAACCGCAGCTCCCCGTTTACTTGTATTTGTTTACAGGCCAGTAGTGATGGCCGATTCGCGAACGAATCGTTCAAAAGAACCGAATCAGTTAAGTGAGTGAGCTGATTCGACTCGCACACGCGACTGAATTGATTCAGCAGCGGTTATAGCAGCGCCAGAAAAAAAAAAAAAAATTTAAAATCACCAGTTAATTTATCAAACAACATCTTAAACAAACTCAATCGGACATCTCGCGAACCGAGAGAGCAGATGAATATCGGACTTCTCGGACTCAATCGGACATCTCGCGAACCGAGAGAGCAGATGTCCGAGATGTCCGAGCGGTTCACGTCTGATGAACGAGAGAGACTACTTCCGCGTACCTGCCGGATCAAGGAGCCATATTAGATCGTGAAAAAGGCCAATGTAATAATGTAGCTATCTATTCTGCACACATTGACAACAGTTTTTGTTGTTTAAGATGTTGTTTAATAAATTAACTGGTAATTGGGTAAACAATAAGCCATTTAACATTGGTCAACAAAACTGTCTCTATTAGAAAAAGAAAGTCAACAGTTTTTGTTGTTTAAGATGTTTAATAAATTAACTGGTAATTGGGTAAACTATAAGACATTTAACATTTAACATTGGTCAACAAAAATGTCTCTATTAGAAAAAGAAAGTCAAGAGCACACGAAATAAAATGAAATCAATAGCAATACTCTGTGTAAATACTATAAATATTATTATCATTAACCTGTGATTTAGTTGGTGTTTTACAGTTGGTTACACATCTGGTTTGAAAGGGGTGGCACTCATATGTCTCCATTACTAGTATAGCTTAGTTAGTAGAGCATCAGACTCTCATGCTGAGGATTGTAGGTTCAAACCTCACGTGGGATGGTATGTTTTTGTTGGTGAATCATAATGAATCGATTCAGAATCGATGCACTTCTATCGGACAGCTCGAAAGAATCGAGTTAGTTAAAAGAGTCGGTCTTCCCATCACTACAGGCCAGTCTTGTCCGAACCAATATGGCGGCGACGTTTACGTACGATCCACAGGCCAATGCGGCGTCTATGTATATATGTCTATAGTTGAACCTGACGTACCATGTGACGGCCCATTGACCAATGGAGAAGCATCTGGTATGGGGTCAAAGTCCAACCCAATTTTCGAGTTGTAACCGCAGAAAGAAGTTTTGTAACCAAAAAAAAAAGATTTGCAACCGCAAAAAACATGACTTCAAACGCAGGGAATTGGTATTAGTCCAAAATGGCCGAAATGGGATCAAGCCAAAACGTCACCACAAATCCATTTGTTTTCTTCTAAAAACTTTGAAATATGAACCTAATTCTTTTTCAATTGTAATGCATATTTTGATCTCGATTATGTAATATTTGATTGCAACACTTTTTTTTGATCTCTTAAAATGTATTTTTGCTCTTGACAAAAAGACACAAATGGCACACTCATAAATGGCCCAAAAGCAAAGAAAAGATGTTGAGACTGCAAGCAAAACTGCAAACAAAACTTTTTATTTGAAAAGCA